>CAUYTI010096706.1:0-81231 GCA_963575145.1 Galago senegalensis | reverse complement strand
ACCACAGGCGCCCGCCACAACGCCCGGCTATTTTTTGGTTGCAGCCGTCATTGTTGTTTGGCGGGTCCGGGCTGGGGATTCGAACCCACCACCTTAGGTGTACGTGGCTGGCGCCTTAGCCGGTTGAGCTATAGGCGCTGAGCCTATCCATTCTACTCTTGATGAGCATTTGGGTATTTCTAGCATTTGGCTATTACAAGCAGTATTATTATAAACATTCTAGTGTATGTCTTTTGGTGAAGTATCCATTCAACACACACATGCACACACAGAGCATCACTGAACCACAGATTATGCAAATATTCAGTCTGGCCAACAGTGTCAAATAGTTTTCCCAAGTGGTTCTACCAGTGTTGCTCTATCCTTTTATTATTATTATTGTTGTTGTTGTTAAATCATGATTAACGATAACTTTTTCTAACTATGGCTCCTACTATCACCATTGCCATTCTAGGAGGAATTATTATGAGCTGGGCACTTGGATAAACATAACATTTATTATAATTCAGCTTCCCTAGCAGGACCTGTTTGAGATGAAAAGGACTAAAGGGCAGACACCTGATACCAAAGGCTTGCTGATCACAGAGGGTCAGCAGGTTGTATGGTTCGGATTTGAACCTCAGCCATCGCACTGCACAGCCTGCACTTTTAATCACCATGGTTTAATTCTATTACAAAACTTACTTGGTGAATTAAACCATCTGCCTTCAAGGGCAGATTTTCTTCTGTTTATGTTAATAATGAAATATTATGTTAATTAGAAGACAGATGAACGTAGATAAAAACACAACGGTTACATATTTGCACAATAGGTAAACCTTTCAGAAAGGTTTACTTTCCAAATATTTCTGGTTGAAGGTAATACAGTTTTCTAAAAATTCTGGTTTTTGAGGGTTCTGTCCAGTCAGCTGTATGCCCTTTGCAACTGACACCAGATTAAAAATGCTTCCTTCTTTCAGGTTTGGCTCTGGGACTAGAAACCATTTATCTAACATTCTTACCCCCCGCCCCAGCCACTGTCATGAAGCATTTAGAAGATGGGAATCTACCTGTTCAATGGGTTTTATCCCTGTCACCATCCTCTGCCTAGATGCTAACAGCTGCTTGAATTTGGGGGAGTCTTTTAAAAGGAGAGATCAAAGGGTTTCACTTACCCTGAATTCTTCTCCCAGCTTCTAGAACAAAGTAAATGGCGTTATTCTCTAGTTGTGATGAGATAGAAACTGACGGGTTCCTGGAAATTTCAACCGCCTTCGAGGAGTCTTGGCAGAGCCACGTCACCCGAACTGACAACTCTCCTTGTCTGTACCACGGGCTCCTTCATACCTCCTATATATCCTGGTATCCATGCTAACAAATGGCAATACATAATTTTGATTATGGAAAATAGAGTTTGATGGGGTAGGTAATCCATGTTGTCTTGGTTGTCCATTGGCCACACAAAGGGCTTCTCTGATGTTTTTTCTTTTGCTGTTCTTGCAGTTTGGCTGGGGGTGGGTTTGAACCCGCCACCCTCAGTATATAGGGCCAGTGCCCTACCCCTGAGCTACAGGCACTGCCCAGGGCTTCTCTGATGTTAAAACAGAGTTGGCTTGTGTTTCTAAATGCGCATCTGGAAGAACGGTAGTTCTGTGGGCAATGAGAGGCTCTGTGAAAATAAGAGTCATGCCAATGATTGAAGCCAAAAAGGTTTGTACTGGATTCGGACAAACCAAAAAGGAATTGAGGAGCTCCGGGTAGCTGTGACATGCCCTTTATCCAACACGTGGTGGTCAGCGAGCAGGCCCAGGGACACCCACCTTCATTCAGCTCGTGGGCGCAGGTGAGCGAGCAGAAGAAAATTCTCTTCCCCACTGGTGGAAAGGCTCGCGGCTTCACAGAGCAGCCAGAACAAAAGTGGCTTTTTTGGTTTAATTTGCTTAACCAGTGAAACACTAGTGGTGATTACTTAGGAACACATGGCACCTGTCAGTTTAATCGTCATTCATCAGAACTATGGGACACCTGGTGACTTTCAGGTGGGAACGCCTAATTTGACTCATCTCCCCTGCCATGGTTGAAAAGCTCTGGAGAAGAATGTGTTGAAGCGAGCTAAGCAGGCACTTTTCTGCGTGTTTGGGAAGGTAATGTGTTTTCGACTCCTCTGGCAGAGCTTTCCTAAATCCCCAAGTTTATCAGGTGCTTGGCTTCCTAAATGTATAATGCTGACCTCTAAATCTGCTCCTCACGCTGCGTCTCGCAGGACTGTCAAGCTAGTTTGGGAAAAAGTCACCTCATCTGGGAGACAGACTTGGGGAGAAAAATCTAGATTTTTCAGGATGCTGGGTGGGTGCCGTGGAAAGAACCCTGAATTTCAGTATCCGAGCCCCCCCCCCCCCCACCGATCGGCAGCTCAGGTTTCACCTGTACACGAGGGAGGCAGAGCCCTTTTCTCAGTGATCTCTGAGATTCCTCTGGACACCTGTAGTTCACAAGGCTGGGACAAACCTTCCACCCTGAGCCCATCCTCGCCCATCCATCTACACGGAGCTGACTGCCACCTCTATCCCTAAAACACGGCCAAGGGGCTGCCGCTCCTCTTTGAAACTGGGAACAAGACTGGCCTCCAAGAGGCATAATGGCTATGCCCCCGTTCCCCTGGCAGGAGAATGGGAACACCTGAGGCCAGGATGCCCCTGTGTCAATTGTAGGAGTTCACATTCCGGTGAAAGTACTCTTCTCCCTCCAGAAATCCCACAAGTGTTACTGAGAGGGGGAGAAATGTCAGGCACCGCAGCCAGCCTCTTCTCCCCCACACTATATATTGCATTTTGCTGTGTGCAATGCACATTTTTTTTGCCCAAAGTTTTGAGAGAAAACCAAGGACGTGCATTATACATGGGTAGAACTAAATTCTATATCCGTATAAATGTCTTTAATTCTTTTATTTAGGCTTATGCATCAAAAGTGTAACTCTTTCTTGTACCATAATATGTTAAGAAATGCTAGAATTCCTTTGTCCTACAAAAAAAATAAGTAGAAACAAATAAAAATTTGAATTAAGAAATTAAATAAAAGATTTTTTCCCCTGAATGTTTGGGCCCAAAATGTGGTGTGTATTATACACAGCAAAATATAGTCGTTTTTTCCTGTCCATGTATAAACACAGATCTGTCTCTTTTCCTGCAGGCTGCCACAAAATATTTTACTTTGTTAAGATAATAATTCTATGTAAAATTAGACCAATTAAAAGTAAGTAGCTTTTAAGAGCAAATAAACTGATGGGAAGTAGGTCATGCTTAGGAGAACCCACCCAGCCTAAGAGAAAGGGCTGGTGAGGAGCCAATAGCTGGTGACGTTGCAGGGCACATCCTGTTGGCTGTGATGACAAACTGAGACCTGATGGCCCTCCTCGGCTGTCACTCTGGCGTGCACCTCAGTCACCCTGCGGTCCAAAAGGAGGAATTCCCATCTCTAGCTCCATCATTCCTCAGGGAGGACCCCGAGTGAAGGAGTTTTATGTCTTAGAACCAAAGCTTGGGTACTGTGGGAGATGGGCACTTACATACTGCACCCAAATCAACTCTGGGTTGCCTTTGTCAAGAGGCTGTGTGGATTGCTAAATTCCATCAGCTGCTACAGGCTGTTCCTGGGACGTTGGGATGAGCTGTTTTCCCTTGCCTTTAATTCTTCTTTGCTGACTTAGGGGAAAACAGGAATTCAACAGATTGGGTAATTAGGTTAATAGCTTTCCATGTGCTGGAAAAGGTCCTCCCAACCGCAGGGAGGCATCATTGCAAAGCTACTGGCATCAGAGTAAGCCTGCTGGGCCAGTGGACATGAGGTCAGCCCAGGTGTTATTCTCTTTGTCACCAAAACTCATCACCAATAATGGAGGCAAAGGAAGCAGGAAATTAGATTTATACCCCGTGTTCAATAATATTAAGCACATCAGCCTCAATCATGAATTTATTTCTTCATTTAATATAATTGCCTTGAGCATCTAATAGACAGCTATCTGACCACCTGCCCACACAACTCCTAACCAGACTTTCATTTCCTTTCTCTGTCTTGTCCACAAGCTTATCAGGTAAATTTTCGTCTGCCCTCTGATTCCTGGGGGTGAGAGGCAGGAGTGAGAGCTGTGATGGTGATCTCAACCCTGACGCACAGAAAGCTTTGCTTCCAAGTCTGGGTGGCAGGGATGGGATGAAGGGCAGCTCTGAGACGCAAGATTGAGGATGCAAACTCACTGGAAGAAGATCCTGGAACTAGAGGTGACAGGGAACTCACACACACCTGGAAAGGCAGAGGACACTCCACAGGGCAAGGGATGGGGATTCAGGCCCACACTGTGCAGCCTTGAGGAGCAGGGAGACTGTGGCAGACATCTGGCTCACAGTGACTCCAGTTCCGGGGCTTTCTATAATCAGTAGTCCCCTGGAGGTCAGTACAGTGTGAATAGGGAATTGGCTTGGGAGCAGGCAAACCAGGCACGAGTCCCAGTTTTGTCCCTTGAGAACTGGCTTACCTTGTGGGGAAATCAAACTTTGTCACCTTTGTGGAGACATAGTGGCCTGCTTGTGAAAAATACTAACTCTTAAGGTTTATTCCAACTCAAGAAACAGTGCTGGTGAGTGACACACCTCTTGGGGGCAAGACACAATTATAAGAGGTACTTTACCTAACAAATGCAATCAGTGTAACCTGATTCTTTGTTCCCTCAACGAATCCCCAACAATAAAAACAAACCGAAAAAACAATGCCATCAATTGTCCATCGCGTGTGTTCATCTTTTGGTCCACCAGATGGCGCTGTTCGTCACGCTATGACAGCGCTGCCGGGCTTCTCCAACCACCAGCTGTCAAGGGCTTTTCTCTCCGTCTGTAAATTTCAGCCTTAAACCTTTTGTTCCTGCTTCTCTGGGGGCTTCTTGAGTGTTTTCTTCCTCTTAACACCGAGATGTACACTCTTCAACTCTCCTGCTGCCCTGTATATGTTAACATTTTTTAAAGTTTTATTATGGGCCCTCTCCCCTCCTGCGCGCGCGCTCGCTCTCTCTCTCTCTCTCTCTCTCTCTCTCTCTATATATATATATATATATATATATAAAATGGTAACAACTGTTTGCTTGAGCTCTAAACTCTTAAAGTTAAATGTACAACAATACATTGTTGCTGGCATGGTCCCCATAGTTCAGTGGTTAGGGTACCGGCCACATACACCAGGCTGGTGGGTTTGAACCCGGCTGGGGCCTGCTAAAACAACAGTGACAACTGCAACAAAAAATAGCCGGGCGTTGTGGCAGGTGCCTATAGGCCCAGCTACTTGGGAGGCTGAGGCAAGAGAATCGCTTATGCCCAAGGGTTAGAGGTTTCTGTGAACTGTAACACCACGGCACTCTACCCAGGTCGACACAGTGAGACTCTGTCTCAAAAGAAAAATGCGTATTATTGTTGACTATAGCTACAGTGTTGTACAGCACATCTCTAGAGCTTATTCATCTGTCCTAACTGAACCTTTACGCACCTCGATTTGTAACTTCCTGTTTCCCCCTCCTCCATTCCACTCTGATTCCATGAGTTTAACTACCAGTAGAACGCCTGTAAGTTGACCACCCAAAGGGACTGTAACAAACTAGTTAACACATGGAGGTGGTCAACACAAGGACCTAGGCCTACTGTACTGATGCATACAAGTGTCACATGTCAGGTCTATGAAAAAAGGTCAACTCGAGGAGGTGGTCAGTGTAAGGAGGTGGCCACCTATGGAGGTCCCACTGTATTTTAGACAGCTGCGGTACTTGTGTGTGGAGTCATGCCGTTATTTGTCTTTCTATGCTTGGCTTATTTCACTCAGCATAATGATCCCCAGGGTCATCCATGATGTTTTTTATTACAAATTTCCTTCTTTTTAAGGGGGAATAGGATGCCATTGTATTATATACATATCTCATTTTCTTTACCTGCTCATCTCCTTACGGACATTTAAGTTGTATCTTCACCATTGTAAATAGTGCTGCAATAATTGTTGGAGTTCTAATATCTCTTTGAGATCCTGATTCCAAATCTTTTGGGTTAATTCCCACAAGTTGAATGGCTGGACCATGTGGTAGTTCTATTTTAAATTTTAGGAGGAAACTCCATACGGTTTCCATAGAGGCTGCACCATTTACCATCATCACTAACGGAGTACAGTTCCTCTTCTTCCTTTCCGATACTTTTGAGTTTTCGATAGCAGCAATCCTTACAGGTGTTGAGAGTCTATCTCATTGTGATTTGGGGTTGTGATGATTCATGACATTAAGCATTTTTCATATATCTATTGGTTATTTGCATGTCTTCTTTGGAGAAATATCTATTCAAATACTTAATTCTTTTTTTGTTTTTAACCATTAAGTTGTAGGAGTTCCTCAGATATTTTGGGGATTGAACCACTAGGGTCCCCTTTCACTACTAATACAGTCCCCTGGCTTCAGTCATAAGCTGCCATTGACTCTCACACCTTTATCTCCCAGGCCTGCCTTCAGAGTGCCAGCCGCATGTCCAGCTTCCCTATGACAAATGCACATGACCGTATCACAAACACCCCGAGTGTTAGGGCCCACGCTGAATTCATGATCTCTCCCATATGCCGGCTTCACCTCCCGTGTCCCCTGTCTTTGCATATGGCGACACCATTTACTCAGATGCCAAGCTGGACTCATCATTTTCCCATAATAGTTTCTCTATTAACGCAACCAATTATTATATCCTGATATCTCTTAGATTCCCCCAATTTCTCTGCTGCTACTATCCTCACTCAAACTCTACAGGCCCTCCTCCAGAAAACCGTAACAAACTTCTAAGTTGCCAACCATCCATTCTCCACACTGCAACTACACATACCCACCCCACATATATACGCATATGCATACATGCATGAAGAATATATATAAAGGAATGTATCTATATTGATCTGTATACAGTTTCCTCTCCACCCCTGTGTAAGCTCCATGAGGGCAGAGGCCTTTTCCATTTTGTGCACGCCGTACCTCTAGTGCCTACAACAGTGCCTAATACATATTTGGTGCTTACTAAGTATTTGTTGAATGTCCACATTCCCTGCTGCACTGACAAGTGTGGCCAGAGCAAAGCCGTATGTTGGTTGGCTTGTGCCTTGCTCATGTGTGCTACACGTAGGGCTGGGGCGAATTCCACAGTGGAAAACATAAATGGAGCATTGGGCAAATGTGGGATTAAAAATAAAACTGGAGCTATTGTGAGAAAAAAGCAAGGTAAGAAAGGTGAGAAGCACATGTTCGTTACACTCATTTGGTTCAATTCAACAAACATTCATCGAACACCTGTTATGTGCAAGGAATTGTAGGCATCTGGGATAAAAGTAGACAACATGTGTTTCCTCACAGAGGTGACAATCCTACTCATTTTTATTGGGAATTCTCAGGATTCTTTTAATGTTATCTCTTCTTTTCTGAGAGTCTTCACTGTCCCTCCATCCCTGAAAACATCGCTGTCCTCGTTTTGGGTTTTTGTGGACCTAATAGATTATTTTTACACCAAGAGTTATTTTCATTAAACCTGGAGAAGGACAGTGTGTCCCACTGAATGCTACTTTTTTTGTTGGTTTGTTTGTTTTTATAGATGGGGAGTAAGTGGGACAGGGGAAGCTTGCTTTCTTGGATCTGTGTAACCCTGCTGTTATAATTCTGTATTTGAGTTAGTCTCTGAGGAACATTTGAAACTTCCTTAGGCTTGAGTGAGCCCCACCAAAACCGTACAGGGCTTTGCTTGATATTGTTGCTTGGTGCACCAGGTGCTGGAACCGAGATTACAACCTAATTTTAGATTTCCTTGCCTGCACTAGGCTCTCTGGAGAGCTTAAATGGAGTCTTTTCTCTCCTTTAACTGGACAACTTTTCAAACAGAAGCCTTGGTGACCTACATGAATATACTTTGACAAGTCACAGTTATCACACACTATTCTTGGTCCAGGCTCCTTGAAACCACTACTAAAATAATCCTCCTACACTGGGATTTTCACTTCTGAGACTGATAATAGTCCTTTACATTCACATATTCTTTTATAGTTTGTAAGATACTTTCACACACAAAACTTCATGAACCCTTATAACAAACCTTTAAAACAGGTATGTATTACTTTCCTGATTTTGTTCAGAGAGGTCTTATAACTTGCTCAAGGTAACAGGTAAAAGCTAGGAGAGATAAGAACAAATTTTATTAATTGGTCCTTTGTGTTATATCATCTTTGACGAAAAGACTCCAAAAGATAGGACACTCTGTTCTATAAGATAAGAATCATCTATTTTAACTCTTCATTTACCAAACAAGTAAACTGAACCTTTGTTAAAAGCCACATAATTAATCTTGGAGCAGAGCTATCTCCTACATGTATATCCTAACCACATTCTGTCTTTCATAGCCCGGATATGAAGGGCTCTTCTATGTACACATTACATTTTCAGGGAGAAAATATTCAGCAGTTCTTAATCTTTAGGAGGCCACTGACCACTTTCAGAACTAAAGGGAATGCTGTTGCCTAGTAAATTATATAGCATGCATCACGACATTTTGATTATATTTTCATGGCTTCAAAGACACTATTGAACCTCAGATTAAAAAGATGTGTCCTAAGAAAATCAATCATGATATGACATTCATCCATTCAAAAATCCATTTAGTGTCTACTACATGCCAAGCATCTTCGTATGTGCTGGGGATTCAGGGATGAGCCAGATAGGTATGGCGGGCTATCCTGGAGCATCAAGTCAAGTGGAAGAGGCAGAAAACCAGCAGGCTCAGCCATGATTGCAACCTGCAGTGTTTAAAAGAGTAAATGGCATTCTGAGCGACATCATCAAATGCTGATTTACAGGCTCCTCATTTTGATCAATATGAAGTTCATTCCCTTTGACGGTGAGGGAGCTATTACATTTGTAGGCTAATCTTATGTGTGGATGAGTGATGGAGGTACTTTTGCACCACATAGAAAGACCTACAGGTCTCCTGCAGGTGGAACAAAGGGAGCCCTTGTCAATGAGCACTGCACACCAGGAGAAGAGTGAAAACCACTCTGACTCTCCTGTGATATTTAAGTCCTTTGCCCAGAGGAAACTTAGCAAAGACAGACCCAGGATCCACTCTGGGTCCAATGTCACCATCTTTTGCTTCCTTTACACATTTGTCTTGGGTTTTTTTTACCTCAGTCTTTTGGGACCTCATCTTAGACCCTATGAAACTAGGATTTACTTCCACTATTCAGGATGTGGAGATCAGAATATTCAGCAGCGTGGCCTGTGGAGGCAGGGGCACTGTGCCCGAGTGAGTGGGAGCAACCCTGTGCCCAGGGCACCTCCCTGGGCATGAGCATCTGTCTACACAAGACCAGTGAACTCAGCCTCCACTTGCCAGATGTAGTTAGTTCTGTGAGTGCCAGGCCTGTGGGGCTGGGGAGCAGTGCCCACTTGGTTTAGCTTTCTTAGAACCTTTAAAATGATTTAGCAAACTGCACATTAAAAAAAAAAAATCAGTGGAAACAATCCTGGGGCAGTTGACATCTGTTGGGGTCTGTACCAGGCGTGTGTGGGATGCTTTACACGTGTCCACCACTGCATTTGTTTGCACCACAAAAACCCGGGGTCAGGTGGAGACTGGTACCTTGATCCTCACTTTGTTTCCTGAACTCGTGTTCATTGTTCTTTGCTTTCTCCTCAACTCTGCCCCTGCTGTCCTTGCAGTTTGACAAACCAATTCCCGGCCTTCCCAGATTTGTTCCTTAGATTCCAGTACCATCTGAAGTATTATTGCAATTAACTGATAAAAATGCTGAGTCTCTTTTATGAGAATTAGGCTTTCTGGGTGGAATCCAGCGCCGAAACCTGGGTGTTGGTAGCCTTGTCTTATTTTGCTTGCTGTCAGGAGATGCCTTGACCCTCATTCCAGGAGTTGTAAAAGTTTTGTGTGCATCAGAATCTCATAAGAATCTTGGTAAATTGCAGATACTAAGGTCCCATTCCTTTGGGTTCTGATTCATTATCAAAGGTAGGCAAAAGAGTAAGTGTTTTGGAATAAACACCACAAGTAATTCTAGACAGTTTCCAAGGCTCCCATGTTAAGAGACTCTGTTAGCCCCACCAGGCTGGCACATCTTCAGACACCTCGCCTAGGTGCCTGCTTTTTAGATCTCCACATGTTCCTAGAACAGTGGTTCTCAACCTTCCTAATGCTATGGCCCTTTAATACAGTTCCTACTGGTTGCGACCCACAGGTTGAGAACCGCTGCTCTAGAACAAGGTGCCCCATGCCAAACCAACTCATCAAAGATCTGTCTTTTGGCCCCCAGGAAACTTTTGTAGTCCAAACTGATATCTTCACCCTTGGCTCTGCTTTCGAGTGTGAGGCTCTTGCTTTTCTGTGGAGACAGATTCCATGAATAACCTTATCCTTGGGGTCAGACCCATTCCCTATAAGCAACATGTGGCTTCAGCCCCCATGCAGGCTAAGTAGAGACCTAATGCCTTAATTGTGGAGTAGACACAGGACCAGCATTACCAGGATGGGACAATGGTGGCAGAAGCTATGCTCCTGCCCAGCCCTGGAGGATGGTGAGGATTTCTCAGACAGGATACGGGCGAGGTGCAAGCCATCCCTCACAGAGGAAGGTAAGAACAGTGAAAGGGCAAGATGTGTTTGGGAGCACAGTAGGTGCCTGCATGACTACAGTGTTTGTGTTTGGGAAGAGCGGGGAAAGAGGCAAGATGCAGGTGCGGAGGGCCTGGAGCCACACTCAGGAGATTGCCCTGCATGCCGGCTAGCAGGGGGAGAGGCATTGAAATAGGAGAAGTCAGTAGGAGACAGAAAAGTGATTAGAGGCTGTTGAAACAGTACACGATAAACACAAGGAAGGTGTATACCAGGGAGATGGCAGGAAAGCCAGACAACAGAGGAGAGAATGCCGAGAAGTGTGGCAGGTGGAAGCAAAGCACCTTGATGCTGGCTTGAGTACGGGGGTGGGGAAACAGAAGGAAAAATCAACATAACCTTCACGTTTTTAAACTGAAGTGAATAAACAGATGGTGAGGCCATTCCATAAGATAAAACACATAGGAAAAGATAAACTAAATAACAAACAGAGATGGAAACTCTCTGAACGGAGATGACATTTATTCAGGAGTAGCGCTGCGATGGCGACACTTGTGCCTTCGTGAACTATGTAATATTGAAGGAGGCTGAGGCAAGGGAAAGTTCTAGGAGGCCAAACAGGAGGATTACACGAGTTGTTTTGAATTATTCTTGGCTATAAGAGTCAATTATAAGGGTAGTGTCAGTCCAAGGAGGGACGAGCAGTTGCTGGACAGATATCTTTGGAGAAGTGTTTTCCGCATAAGGTGGTGATGGGCTTTGCACAAAACTGTGGTTTTCACAGTCTTTTGTGATTGTTCTTGTCATCAGGCTCACATGCCCGAGAACCTTCCCTTCCTGGTTTTCCTTGGGTTCATTTATGAAGGGCCTGACACAGTGATGCCATGCAATTCTGACAACTTTCACAGAGGAAAGCCAGTTTGCAGGAAATAGACTGAATTCAGTGCTGGATGTACTGGGTTTTCTACTGGCCCAGATGTCAGTACTTCAGTATAAAATGACATAGTGGATCATTCTTTCATAAGAGTAAGCAACCAATGACACTTGTCCAGCCCTTGGGGCAGGGTCCTTTAAGACCTGTGGAGCTGGTGGCTGTCAACTGAAGAGAAATAAAGTTAAGAGCAGTGAGAGATAGAGACAGGACATGCAGAATAGAGTCTTCAAAGGTGAGAACGCAGGGGACCACCACTAGCTTGTGGGGTTCCAGCAAGTGGCCTGAGTGTTTGTTCCACTCAGGTTTTATTGAAGGCTGTTTCCTCATTAGCCCAGAGGGTAAGCTGAAGAAGGGAACAAAAACGTCAGCAGTTTCTCTGAGTAAGCATGTTAGTTCTTATTCTGTCTATCATCATTAACTGTAAGGGTCTGAGCAGCCTTGAGAAATCTGAAACCTGAGCCTTGTGTGGGGGCAGCCTCCTGTCTGTGGTCACACACACAGATTCCTTGGGGGAGGTTAATCCCCTCTAGTTTTCTGTGGAGCAGATTCAACAGCATCAAGCTTCTCAGAAAAATTGGTGGAACAGAGGAATTTTCTTCCGATCTCCACCCAAAGGTGTTTCCCTCCATGATAATTGTACAAGCCTCTTGCCCATATTTCAGGACTCAAGTTGTTCCCTTGATCTCTTCCCTGGCCATTATATAGATCCTCACAATGGGTATTTGCTTTGACTGTTGACTGGGCAGGGGACAGCCTGGTCAATGTTCCTTCCCAGGCCTTGCATGCTGCTTTCTCCATGGCTTTTCTTCTTCAGAGTGTTTATAGACGCAGCAGGGGTGTTTGTAAGCTATATCCCTTACAGGCCAGGCTTCTAGTAAAAGTAGAAACTACTCAGATAAGCAATTTAGCTGCTGGTTGAAATTAAGCTGGCTAAACTGTTTTTATTCTGCCTCACTCAGCTTATTTCTCTGCTTCCCCCCTTTTCTGGAGGTGTTTTCCCTTGCCAAGAATGGGCTCTTGGGTCCCCATTCTCCCTGCACATTTAACGGCACAAACTGGTGGAATTCTCTCTCTCTCTGTGTGGTGTGGGGTGGGAGGAGGAGTTCAAATCAGTGAAAACAGACGTATGGAAGTAAAACAACAGAGGTCAATTTGACAAGTACGATGCACACTTTCTGAGTGAAGAGCACACTTATAATTTGACTTAACGTGTACAAAAGCAAATTATGTAATCAAAATGTATGTACTCCCATAATATTCTGAAATTAAAAAGTTATGCCATTAACAATAAGTTATCATTTAAAAATTAATGTTTATCAATTTGAGCATAATATTAGGTTACTTTTTTTTCACTTTGTTCAAATTAAATGACTCTTATTAGTCATCTTACTTTTTCGAGACAAGGTTTCACTCTGGGTTGAAGGGCCATGGCATCATGATAGTTCATGGCAACCTCAAACTCCTGAATTCAAGCAGTCCTCCTGCCTCAGCCTTCCGAGTAGCTGAGACTATAGGCACCTGTCACACACCTGGCTAGTTTTTCTATTAGTAGAGATGAAGTCTTCTTGCTCAATCTTCTGACCTCAAGTGGTCCTCCTGCTTCAGCCTCCCAGAGTGCTAATTTATCTTACTTTCTACATAAAATTTTTCTTTCAGGACCTCCCTCTCATGATTATATTCAAGCCTACAGAATGCACACGTGCTTCAAGGAGTCAGTTTTGATTACTAGAATAATCTAATACTGAGGAAAAAAAAAGAAATACCTATCTAAGTCTACAGAGGAGTCTCATTCTATTACCTTGGCCATTATCTCTGTTGAAACATAGGTGATCTGTGTGCATGACTTCATCCACTGCTGAGTCATCTGGGTGACTTGGACATATAGAGCACAAGTCAGGCTACACTGCAGTGGTACGATACTCCTGTCCACTGAAACAGAGCTCTTTGGTGACCTAAGGCTAAAGCTACCTACTATTTCTGGAAGAGGAATAGTGTTTGGAGGGTAGTGTGGGAGATGTCTTTGCCCCATTGGTATTCTCACCAGCATAGGTCTGGACTCTTTGTAGCTACACTGTCATGTTGATGGTGTGTTTTGTTAAATTACACACACATACAGGCATTTTTCTAAGAAATGGAACAGGATGGTTAGGTCTGGGGCTACCTTCTCCCTAAACTTTCATGTCTCAGCTTTTAAAGCAGAGGAAGACCCTTCTTGCCTTGGAGTCAGGCTTACTTCTATTTCTTATCCTAGGAAGAATGATATTTCTTTGTTGGTGAAAGTTGGAAGTTGCTGTCATACCGCCACCTTCAAAATATGTCTTACTTTCAAGGAGGCGCCCTCAGTGCCTAGAGTCAAATAGTAGGTATCATTCAACAGAATCAGTCAGTGAGTGTGTCTCAGTTTCCCACAGATTCATAATACACAGCACTCACAGAATCAGGACTTCCCTCAGGGATCACAGTGACAGGTGTATAATTAAGTGAAACATGCCATAGAAAGGCAATAATTAGAACAGTATCCTTAAATAGTAGGGGAGGGTAAGAGAGAGATAGAATGAGCTGAGAAAAACTTATGGAGGTTTGAACCATTCAGAAACAGAATTATATGGAATAAACATCGATTTATCAGCTTTGCTATAAGATATACAATTCACACTTAGGTATATGCTGCATGGCAAGGAGGAACAGTAAGTCATAGGGTTCCCCAAGACACTATAGACCCAAATATTTCATTATGTATGATGTTGCGGCCTGAAGAGTGCAGCATGCTTGCCCAATGTGCAGGATTTGCAAGGGGAAAACCTGGGGTTTGCCAAACTTCAAATACTCGGGAGAATTCACTTCATGTTTGCTAACAGTAGTGAATCCATGTATGCTAATAGATTAAGGATGTTCTCAGGGGTCATTTCATTTTTCATCTTTTTTTTACTGATCCTGAGATCTTTAAATTTGAGTTGCTGCAGCCTTTTAAAAATTCTAATTAACATGTGGTTTAGTAATTTGTGCTGACTTTACAGGGAGGGGCAAGAAACTGTCAAAGATATAGGCCAAGTCTGGTTTTCAAACTTGTTCAGGGTGGACCAACAAATAGTTTTCACTGCTAAATTCAGATAACATATTTTTGGATGTAAAATATAGGCATATAGTTTTTGAGGCAGCACAGATTTATGAGTTAGAAAGATATGGATTTTGAATCATACTATTTAGAATTCAGTGACCTTGAGAAAGTCATTTAACATCTCTGAGTTTCCATTTCCCAATCTGTAAAATTGAGATAATATTCCCCATCCTCTATGGAGGATCAAGTAAAATGAACTGATAAAATATCAGTGCTTGGAGATACTAAACATTAAACAAATATTGGTTACTTCTGCTTTTTCCATCCCCCTGAAGTAAATGCTGTCTTATACCCATTCCTAGTATAGATAACTCATTTAAGTTATTAAATAAGTTTAATAAATTCTTAAATACATTTAATAAAACATTATGAAATTATTTAGATGAAATAATTACAACTATTACAATTTCATTTCTGTGAACTGGGAAAATGTCATTATTTAAATGTGGTGAGAAACATTTTAGCCTAAACTGTGGCTAAATACCAGAATACCATGGGAGCACGGTTTAAGACACTCCACGTAGTGTGATTTACAAGTGTTGCTGTTTCATGCATAAGGCAATCATGTTATCACACAACTCCCATTGATTTAAAAGGTCATTTCTAAGATCTTGGGCATAGGATCAACCTAATTAACCCCATCAGAGGGTTCTAAAGGCCATTGAGACTCTAGCTCATATATTTGCCTCTTTATTTATTGTAGTCTACTGAGAAAGACTGAAGAAATCCTTTTGATGGTAGACACCTTGCATAGATACAGGACACAATCTTACATTTTAGTTCGAGAGAGTTAGCAATTGCTTATTTCCAGCACTCTACTTAAAAGTTTGCCAAAATCCTGACATCCTCTTTCACATGGTTGAAAATACTCCCCACTGTATGTAAGTGGTCGTCCACCAAGGCCAGGGGTATCTAGAGAAGGCCACATAGATTACAGGAAGGTTTCTCTTAGCATTAGTTTATTAGATCAGCTAATTGATGTCTACACTCTCAAAGAGAGTGATGGAAAGGTCAATTTCTGGTTGGGGCCTGACTATTGGGGTTTGGGATACAGCAAGAGAATGCTGATTTAAAGGAATCGGTATCCCATGAGGTAGTGTTGAGCCGTATGTCTGTAGGTGAGGTAGGGATTTTAGAGATGGAGATGAAGGCTTTGGGCACATTTTGCCTACTCTACAGTTTAGTCTTTCATATCTTCTCTGACTCATCTTCAAGAGCATGGTTGCTTGAAATTAAAAAGATTGTCTCCATGGTAGATGCAAATGATTCTTGAAGTTCAGTAGGAGTTTGCCAAGAGAGTTGCTATGTCTAAGGGAGTGTCCACAAATCAGGTGGTACAAATTCTGGCTACTGGGTGATGTTTGAAAAGCAGATAATTGAACCGTAAAGAAAAAAAAAAACAACAATAGCAGCAGCAACAACAGCAAATACCATTATCATTCTTGTTTTTAGAGACTAGGATATGTTTGTAGTGAGTCCCTAAACTCTTACAAGCCTGATAGTTGGACCACGGGTAGAATAGAAGTTTTTGTTATATGAATATTTGGTATATAGTAAGCACTCAGTACATGCCTATTAGTAAATGAATCAGAAGTTAAATTTTAGTGGTTTGGGGTGTGTAAGAAGGTTGAATCCCTGAGTATGACATTTAATGAAGTTCTTTTGGTCTTAACATCTTGATACCATTACCAGTTAATCCAGTCATCATCCTCCTATTCAATTAGCATATACAAAAATACAGCACCCTATTACATCTCATGCCACATATGAAATTGCAGAATGTCAGAGCTGAGAGGAATATTACAGTTCCCTTTATCTAAACCCTTAATTTGTAGATAATGAGACAGAAGCATAGTTTTAATCCTTTTGGAAACATGTTAATCCAGATTCCCTCATGGCTGTAATGAGTAGGTGCTGATCTTCGTTGCTGATCTAGAGCTAGGGCTTTACAGATTAGTTTGCATGACCTCATTTATGACGAAATCTGTGTAACTTTGGCACTCTTCCACAGTCCCTGCCAGTACAACTTCTCACCTTTAAAATTTTTATGGCCAAAGGAATATATCTACAAGTGTAGAATTATAGAAATTCATACAGGCACATGGGAAATGCATGATATTTGGAGAAAGGGGAAATTGTTTTCCTCTTTGGTATCTTTCTAGATCTAAACCTTTATGACAGTTTGCAATTTTGGGCTATGCCATAGGCTGAGATAAAGAGAATACTGACTAAGGAAGAATGGGTTTAATTCTTCAGTGACGTATGTCACCTCTCCAGAGCAAATCCATAAAATGAGGCAGTTGGGGGCTGCACAGAGACCCTGCTGTGTTCAGAGTTTGGAGTCACATTGACATAGGCTATTGTTCCCATCATTGCTTTCCCTAGATTTGATTCCATCTTTGCTTTATTGCATGATTGTTAAAGTTGACCCCTGCTCACTGCACTCATATGCATTGTAGGAAAATTCCTCACCAATATTTTAAAATTAATATATCTTTACTGACAGCCTCAGATCTAAATGAACAGCAAAACATATTAAAAACAACTGTAAAATCAATAGTAATTTCTAAAGGAGACAAGTCATTTAAGAGAAAAGCCTATCTGTGGATATTTGCAGGGACCTACTGAAATTATAGGGCTCTAGGTTTGTCACCTGTGTCCTTGATAGCTCATTGTATCATCTGTCACACAAAAGGATCAGATTTAAAAAATCACTTATTACTCACAAAATTATTTCATGATCTTTTCATAAACATGCATGGTATTGGACAGCCAAGAAAAAGCCGGACACTGCTGATTTTGATTATATACTTGAGTTCTGAGGTTTTAATTTAATAGAACTTAGAAGAACCTGAAACTCACAGAAGGTTTCTTTTTTTCATTTCTCATTTTTCCTTCAGTATAAAGAGCAGATGTTTAGGAGGAACCCAACCAACCAGAACTCTCAGTGATTTGTCCTTATTCACATTCTAATGTCTTTGTACATTGTTCATCACTACTGGATGTAGGAGTTGCTTTACCAGTGGTGGAAACACTTTGCAACAACACTTTGGTCTCCATGGCTTCTCTTGATGTAATGACTGGGTGGCTGAGGAAGGTGTGTGTCTAGAATCAAATTTATTTGGAAATTGAAACTGCAAAACACAGTCTCATTTACACCACCTATGACCAACACGCTAGTGCAGACCAGAGTCACATATGCATGTGGGTAATCTATAGATTTTCCATGAGCAGAGCCAATGTCTCAAAAAATGAGCATATTTTTCTTAAAACATTTTGGATGAGAGTTTGAAAGCAAAATCTGACTGAGCTGTGATGAACATTCCAGTGCAAATATCCCTATGGTAAAATGATTTCTTTTTCTTTTGGGTGGATAACTAATAATGGGTTTGCAGAATCAAATGGAAGGTTTACTTTTAGCTCTTTGAGGATTCTCTATACTTCTTTCTATAGAAGCTGTATTAGTTTGCAATCCCACCAGCAATGTAAAAGTGTTCCTTTCTCTCCACATCCACACCAGTCTGCAGTTTTGGGACTTTGTGATGTGAGCTATTCTTATTAGGGTTAGTTGATATCTCCGGGTGGTTTTTATGTGCATTTCTTAAGATGTGGAATCAACCCAAGTGCCTATCAACTCATGAATAGACCAACAAACTGTGATGAAATTGCACTATAGTTAGGTAACAGAATGTCATTTCTCTTGGGAAATGCATGACAAAATTTTTAGAGGTAAAGGGCCATGATGTATACAACTTATTCTCCAGTAGTTCTGAATACAGGTATATACATATACATGATATACATACATATGGCATACAGTAGAACCTCCATAGTTGACCAGTTCCCTATACTGACCACCTCATTAATTTGACCTAATTTTCAGAGACTGGACATGCACTACATTAACACATCAGTACAGTAGGCCTAGTTCCTTATGTTCACCAGTTTGTTACAGTCCCTTGGGTGGATAAATGATAGAGTTTCTACTGTATATGCACACATTATATACAAGTTCAGTAGGGTTTCAGTAATAGTTTATTGATTTTAAAAACAGCTTTCCAAATTATCAGCTAATAAATACAAGTGGAATGCTGGTGGGTTAGAAAGTCACTACCTTGAAACATTTAAGTAAGAGTCAATTAATGGTATATATACACACATTATATATGTATACACACACACACATATATATGGAGACAGAAAGAGAGAGAATGTTAATGATGCTAAATATGGATAAAGGGTTATATAGTAGGTTTTTTTTGTTTTTGCTTTTTTGAGACATTTTCTAGCTCTGTTTTCTGGATTGGAGAGCAGTGGAGTGATTGTAGCTCACTATAGCTTTGAATTCCTAGGTTTAAGCCATCCTCTTGCCTCAGCTTCCTGAGTAGCTACGACTACAGTTGTGCACCACTATGCCTGTTCAATAAAAAAAAAAAAAATTCTTTTTGTAGAGATGGGGGTCTCATTATATTGATGAGACTAATATCAAATTCCTGGCCTTAAGTGATCCTCTCCTTCTAGTCCTCCCAAAAGGTAGTCATTTTTTGATTTTTGTAGCCTCCTTTAAGTTTGAAATTAATTCCAAATACAAATTTAAATAAAAGAACAAATTATCCTACAAAAGTTATAAAGAAAAAGAGACAAATTTGGCTTAATCAAAATTAAAATGTCTACACTTAGAAAGAAATGATCAAATGTAAGGGTCAAATGGGGCAGAAAGGGGAATATTTGCAATATATGTACAGCTAATATATATAACATCAGAAGCATATACATAAATCATTAAGAAAACACAAATTACTCAGTTTTTAAAAGTGGTAAAGGATGCAAAGATATACTTAACAGAAAATGAAATAAAATGCAAACATGCCAGTGAACATGAACAGATGCTCACCTTATAGCTAATCAAATAAATATAGATTATAATGAGGGGTTCTATTCTTTGTCATTTTTGCCTAATTTGCCAAATTTCTATTAGGAGAAATTATTTTTTATACAGAGAAGGGGGCTACACTTTTTCGATTCACATGAAGGAAATACATATTGACTAATAATTCCATCTCTTTCCATTCCATCCAATGAAGATTGGTTAGATTGGACAGAATCTGTTCTCCGTTGGGCTAAACTAATCACTATTTTTGGTTGAGAGCTCTGGTGTGCTAGGCAGGACATGGAGTACATTACCTGCATACATTATTTCATTCACACCTTACAACAATTCTATAAAGTTGCTACCACTGTTTTATAAATAATAATCATATTATTTTTACAAATGTTTTGACTTTATCATGCATAAAAACGAATTAGATGATGGAAGAAGCAATGCCAATCAAGAAAGGACTTGGTAATTCACCAACAGTGCTAGGGACACTGGCTAGGTATCTAAGAGAAAGAACTGATTTAAATCCCTACCTCACATCATAGACCAAAATAAATTCTTGGCCAACTGAAAATAAAAAGTTAAAAATGAAACCTAGAATAAGCATTCTCCTTCCAGACAGTAGGTAATTATTCATTTATAGTTTCTTCTAGGTTCTATTTTTAACTTTTTATTTTCAGGCAGCCAAGAATTTGATACAAATAATTAAAAAAATTATCAAGGAAAAGATTAGATTTAGCATGTAAAAACATATGCTTGTCAGAATTTGCTGGTATATCTCTATAGCAGGGACTGAGATGATTTATGTAGAGACAGCTAGGACACTGTGAAAGAGTGGATGTGCAGAGAATTGCAGGTTGGAACCCCCATGCACTCTGTGTTCCTCCTAATAAACTACATGCTCCTCCAGGGAAGGACTGTGTGCTGCTCACGTGTGTCTTTCTAACATCTTTCTTTGCATCTAGTACATCCTGTGCATTCTGTTTTCTGTCTTGATAGATTGAGTAAAGAGTGATATTCAGGTGTGGCTAAAGAAGAACAATATAGAACACAACAGGCCTGTTTTGAGACTGATTACATGCCAGGGGTAATGACAGAGCTGAAACGGTTTTATGATCGAAAGATAATTCGATTGACTGACTGCCACACCCATATTTCTAACTTCCATAGGATTGTAGACATAGTGTATAAATATTCTTTAGTGCCCAATGAATTGTTATTGGAAGTTTGGAAGACTAACACAAATCTGTGGAACTCTGATTTTCGAGGGAGGCAACTGTAAAGAAATAATCAACTTACAACACTATTTGAACTAAATTTGATCATATGGCACCTTCTCATGGGACTTTGTGATGTGAGCTATTCTTATTGGGGTTAGCTGATATCTCAGGGTGGTTTTTATGTGCATTTCTTAAGATGTGGAATCAACTCAAGTGCCCATCAAATCATGAATACACCAACAAACTGTGATACCATGAAATTGCACTATAGTTAGGTAGTGCAACCTCATGAAGAGAGGTCTCATTTATTCTTTTACGCTTTATGACTAATATTTAGAACTGTTTCATTACTATCATTTAAAAATAGTATTAAGTCTTTGCCCTTTGCGATAAGGTTTAGGCTTTAGAGCATGAGGGAGCACATGGGGGTGAGCAGAAATTGGACAAGGACAAATAGAAGACTGTGGTGAGCCAGAGGCTATCCTTGAGACTTTTCTAACATATAATGGAGATTTTGCCAGGTGGTAACTCTGGACCAATCTTATTCATTTCTAGGAATATCCACCTTCTGTATAATAAGTGCTTAATAATATTTTGTTGAATGATAACTGAATATAAAAGTAACACGGAAATAAGATATGGAAATACGGAAGAACTTCAAGCACTAGAACTTCTTGACTTCTGCTAGAAGAAGGATGTCTCATACTTTTTCTTAGAAAATTGATTTATTGGTATATAATTCACATACAATACAATTTATGCATTCATCATCTGATAGACATTTGTTACTATTATTGGCCATTGTGAATGACACCAGTATAAACATTTGTGTACCAGATTTTGTGAGGACATATGTTTTCATTTCTCAGTATCAGAGTAGAATTGATGGGTCATGTAGTATAATAACTCTGCCAGATTATTTTCCAAATTGTACCATTTTGTTTGCCAAAGTGGCCTCACCATCTTGTGTTCCCGTTTTTCTATGTCTTCACCAACACTTGTCATTATCTATCTTTTTGATTATAACCATCTGAGTAGATGTGAAGTGGTATCTCATTGAAGCTTTAATTTGCATTTTCCCTAACAGCTAACAATGTTTGGCATTTTAAAATATTCTTGTTGATCATTTGAAAATCACCTTTGAAAAAAATTTCTGTTGAAATCACTTGCCCATTTTCTAATTTTATTTTTGTCTTTTTATTGTTGAGTTGTGAAAGTTGTTTATATTTTTTGGATACAAGTCTTTATCAAAGATAGGGTTTACAAATGTCTTCTTTTTGTGAATTTTTTCAGTTTCTTGATGGCATCTTTTGCAGCACAAAAGTTTTTGATTTTGATGAATTCTAATCAATTGTTTTGGTAGTATGTTTTTGGTATATTTAAGAAGCCTAACCTAAGGTCATAAAGATTTACATTTATAGTTTCTTCTAAGAAATTTTCAGTTTTAGCTCTTAGGCCTTTGGTCAATTTTGAGTAAATCTTTATGTGTAGTGTCAACTAACGTCCAATTTTATTCTTTTGTATGAATAATGAAGACAGTGATGTGCTGGCATCAGAGTAGAAATATAGGTGAATGACATAGAATTGAGAATCCAGAAATAAATCCTTACATTACTGTCAACTGATTTTGAGCAGTGCAAAAATAATTCAATGGGGAAGGAATAGTTTTTCAACAAATAAGGCTGGGCCAATGGCTACATTTTGTTTTATTAGCCTTGAGGATAAATTAATTAAAGAGTCGATAAACTCATTAAGAGACAAATGTTAATATTATCATTGAGCATAGCAATAACTTAATAACATAGTGAGTAATGAATGAAATAAGGAGAATCAATACTCTGAATCTAAATTTGACTAGTAGGAAAATATTTAATTTATATGAAGGAAGCCTCAGAAACATGATGACAAAGGTTGGAGATCAAAGGTAAGAAATGTAAAAACTACTGAAGTATGTGCTATATACTTTCTAAAACCCCCAAATAACCAGGGAATCTAATGCAAGGACCAATACCTACAATATTAAAAAAACACATGCAGCTACAAAAGATGATGCTGATAAGCTCAGATTTTAACATGATGCACAACAGACAAGGACAGCTGACATAACCAACAGTGAAACCCAGAAGCTTTAAAGTCACAGCGAGGTAAAACTTGAAGAAATCTGCTGTGCATTCCCAGAAAAAGAACAGAAAGGTACTGAGGCAGTTCGTTTGCCTTTCAGAAAGAAAGTGACGGGTCATTGAGTCACCGGGAGCAAATCAGGCCAAACTAATCTAATTTTGTTTTGTGATCAGATTTCATGATGTATCAAGTAAAGGACAAAACTGTTGAGTAGAGTTGGCTTTGGCAAGGCAACTGGTGGAGAATCTCATTATCTCATGAAGGACAAGACAGAGAGAGGTGGCCTTTCCTCATCCCTTTGCCACCAGCTTTACTCTCAGCCACCTTCTTTGTCTCCCTAAATTCCACTTTAGTTCCTTTCTATTGGCAGCGCCAAAATTTGGAGTTGACATGTTTTTAGTGCCTACTTTACACAATTTCTTTTATCCTCTGGTTTAAAGAAATCAGATGTTTTAGTAAATTTTGAGGAGTGAACTGAAACTCAGTGGGTTTTCCTGCCTAGGTCAATGTCACACAATTAGGTAAGTCTGCTGAAGTTTTTTGTGGTGTTGTTGCAAATATCCTGATGCTTCCCTTAAGTTTGAGCATAGTTATTTGATTGAACTTGCAGGTATAATCTATCTGAATAGAATATATAGATACACACACAGGTTTTGTGTATAATCACGTGTCCTTAGACCCACTGGATGAGCCTGTGCACACTCCAAGTCCAAGGTAACTGGATTAACTATCACAGGAATGAATTCTCCTTGAAAATTTCCCTTTGTTTCTGGCCCATATTTAAACTCTGGACATCCACCCGGAACAGTGAGACCACCAGCCTTTCTCTCTGTGTGAAGACGAGGGTTAAGGTTCCCCCTTTACCAAGGTCCTTTGCTCTCTCCTAGCATTGCTTTCTCATTATGACCCTGACTCTTCTCAAGAGCCCCAGTAATTGTCAGCAACAGCCACTGCCAAGGTCCTGTCCAAGGCCCAGTCAGAGTGGACAAGGAGACGTAAAGACAGAAAGGATCTTTTCTGCATTCTTACACAACTTGGCAGTAAATTGAAACATGCTCTAAAGAAAATGAAGTCTATTCCATTCTCCCCAACCCTCCCCCTCCAGAAATAATAGAAATAACAAATATTACACAAAATTTTCACTCTTCTCCAACAAAGCCAAGGCAGTGCTAGGAGCATTGAATATCCCTCCAGTTTTACCCATTTCTGCAGAAGTAAGGAGAGAGGGTTCTAGGATTTGAGAGAGAGGGAACAGAAAAGAGGGCCATGGGAGGGCTGTTTCCTGAGCCTCTGCCAAGGAAGTAATGTTTGAACTTTCTGTCTTTCCCTCTACTCACCAGCTATGTCCTTCCTCCACTTGCAAATAAAATGCCGGCAAAATCCTGTCATTCAACTTGGGCACTCACACCAATGTCCGGTGTAGTGTTTTTCCATTAATAAAATGAGCTCTATTTCCCCAGTGCACTGGGAGACAGATGGTGTGGGGTGATGACTGTTCCAGAAACCTCTGTGGTAGAAGGGGGAACAAGCTTGGCATTCTCCAGGGTGCTTGCCACAAGGATCACCTCCACGAACACAAGTTCCTGTTAGCCTCCATTTGGGGCACTAATACTGTATAACCTAATACATTTTTGAGGCTTGTCTTCTGAAGTTTTTCAATAGCATATCCTATAGAAGCCTTTAGTGGGTGCCCCTGGAGAGACTTAGTACATGAATTGCAATAGGGTGAAAGAGTCACAGGAAAGAATGTGTGAAAGGCAGAGGCCAATTTGTCTTTGATGTTCCCTTAAGGGTACTCAGAAAATTAGGTGGTTACACCCTGTCCCTACCCCATGGTGAGAGACTAGCTTGAAGGATGCTCAAAACTTAACTTGAAAGAATCCTAGATTGTCTACATAGCCACTTGTCTGGTTGTGAATAACAGTGATATCTGTTAGAGAAGTTGTAAAGATCATTTTTATTCCTCTATGGGATCTTAGGAAACCTTTCTCAGGTCTTCCTTAGGAGAGATGTTGCCAGGTTCTAGGAGAGAGAACCTGGTTAAACTATAACCTAGTGGAAAGGCAGTCTCTCTCATGTTGGAGGGATTTATCTGGAGTCCAGTTTGACATGAAACATTCAAGCTTAAAAGTATTTATATGTTTCTCCTGCCATTCAAAACATAGATAGTCTATGCTAAGGAGACCATCTGAGATTCCTTTGTTTTTCTTAACAAAATATGAATAATGATTTCAAAATGAGCCAATGTTTCCCTGTGCTGATAGGTAATACTTGGTGAGTTTTGCAAGTTAATTATTTCTTCTGAAGTATCCTTATTAAAAGAGGGATGGGAGGAAAGAGGGGGAGAAAAAGAAAGAGGGAGCGACACTGGGAAATGGGGTGGGACAGAGAGATCCCCGGGGAATGGAGGAGAAGAGGAAGACAGAGAAGAGAGAAGTAAGCAGAGAGAGAAGAGAATTTTTTTTTATTCACTTGTTAAGTTTTGTCTAAGATGTCATAAAAAATTATATTAACTGGTGAGGATGCTTAGGGAATTCTCCTGGACAGCTATGGAGTTGCAGATTCATGAGTAGGTAATGGAAGCATAAGGAAAACAGCTAGTAATACTTGAAAAGTGTGGCTCCACGCTTGGCTTAGAACCGTGAGATTGTGTCACTGCCCCATTGTTTGGTGGTGGTGAAGGGAGACAGGCCATAAAAAACATTCCTCTTGAATTTTGTGTATGCCATTTACCACGTATGAGCTCATGGTCTTATACAGTATCTTAACAGCTCTGTAAGTTGTTTAGGAAGAATAAGGAACAGAGACGAAGCTTGCCCTTTACTGAAGTCTGTGACCCCCTAACTTGTGGCTTTGCCGCTGCGTCAGCCTGAGAAGAGAAGGCCTTGTGGAATCCTTTGCTCTAAGGGAGTGATGACATAGACTCGGAGATAATTAATTTAAAATTCATTGAGTCGACAACCATAAATCCCTGTCTTCCCACTGCGGTACGGGCAATTATTCTGATTCATGGCCACTCTTTAAAAGAATTGCTTACTCAACATCTTTCTTTACCAGTTTCCACAGGCTGCTGGTCTTGGCTGTTCTTGCTCTGTGTAATTTTGAGTCGACTTCATCGGAGCGCAGACAAACCTCAACTGGGGACGTCCTCACTGACTCCCAGGTATGTGCTGGGAGGGGGCAAACTGTTGTTTGAGGATGCCTTTTGGGGTTAGTTGTCCTGGTATTGTGTGCTGCAGGCCTTTCTTCTTGGGATCAGAGTCAGAGAAGCGCTAACGTTGTCATTCTGCTACTTTCTAGCATCGTGACTATGAGTAACTTAACTTAGAGCTCTGAGTCCTTGTTCTCACATTAGTCATATTGGGATAATAATGTCTCCCTCCCTGACTTATTGGGAATACTGCCTAAGATAATGGGTGTGGAAGGACCTGTTACAATATTTGGTCTTCAGAAGACTTCTATTATATCTGGATGCAGGTAATATCGTGTGGTTTGGAAGCTCCTGCAGTGCTAGCCATGATGAGTGCAGGGACAATCAATGGTATTCTTGTTCAGTGTTCCTGGTGCCTGGCACCTGATAAATAATTGCTCAACAAATGAAAGTCTGGGCTGTTTCTTTGCTGCAATACTGAAGGAGCTTAGACTTTTGCCTGGGGTTAACATCAAACCCAAATGCACATTTTAAATTTAAGAAACTGTATTTCTTATTATTGAACCATAACATTTATTCTATGTAAAGAGAGGTTATCTATCTAAAAATATAAAAGTCATTGGCTTTAAAAACTATGATATTTCATCATTTAAAGTAGAGATCATAAACTTTTCTTTTTTTTTTTTTTTTTTTTTTTTGAGACAGAGTCTCAAGTTTGTTGCCCTGGGTAGAGTGCTGTGGCATCATAGCTCACAGCAACCTCCAACTCTTGGGCTCAAGTGATCCTTTCACCTCTGTTTTTCTATTTTTAGGAGAGATGGGCTGAGGTATCTCGCTTTTTGCACAGGCTGGTCTTGAACTCATGAGCTCAAGTAATCTACCTTCTTTGGCCTCCCAGAGTGCTGGCATTACACTCATGAGCCACCTCACCTGGCCTAGATCAAAAACTTTTCAGTAAAAGGGCATATTGTAAATATTTTTAGCTTTGCAGGCCAAATGATCTCTTCCCAAGTGCTGCCATTCAACTCTGCTGTTGTACAGAAAAAGCCTCCGTAGACAATAATAACCATTTTGGTGTGCTTTGTTTCAGTAAAACTATGCCAATAAGCAGAATGTTGCATTTGTCCTGGAGGCTTATAGTTTTTAAATTCTGACTTAAAGGATGAACTCCCATTTATAATTTTTGAAGGAATAGACATATGTCATAAAGATTTAGCTAAGAAATCTATGTAATTACATTAATAACATATATAAAACACAAAATCATGGAAAACTATGTTATTATGCTTTTTTTTGATAGGCAAGAAAACTGAAGTTCAAGAGATATTTTCTTGATGTCTCAGGCTAGTAAGATTCAGACCGGATCTGGATCCTCTGGGGGCAAATGTGCCCTTTCTATGATGTGTCCATCATATCTCACAGCCCTGCCTGTCCTTGATCTCTGTGTCTTTTTCTTACTGGGACAGGCAGTTGACATTATTTCCAATCCTAGAGACTTCAATTTTGGATCTGAAAGAGCTGAGGGCTATACTGAGAAGGGTAATTAATATCTTAGAAGGGAGATTGCAAGTTTTGAAACAAGTTTGTTGCATTTTAGCCTTTATTATTGGCTAAATGATAGATTTTGTTTCCTCTCTTGTCTTGGATATTATATGTTATTAAGCTTTTAAGTTTTGAAAATAAAATGATGAGCATCAGGAAAACTGTGTACTTTCAATAAAGATATATTTTTTATTAGATTGAAAGTGTCTATGCTGATATTTTTCCTATAAACGTGTTTTGTTTCCTTAGTATTGGGTTGTAAAAGTGAATGGAAAAGAGCCTCTTTAAAATATTTCAAAAGTAGTTCCTTTACCAGCAAGAGAATTTTAAATATATATATTTACATATAGATTTTAATATATATATTATATATATATATATATATATATATATATATATATATATAGACTTATAAGCTGGCAAAAAGACTTCGGTGAAACACTCTGGCATCCCTAAAGTTTTTAATTCCAGGCGGAAAAAGACTAATTACTAAAAGGTCAATTGATTGGCTCATAACTCAGGCTGAGTCGTGACATATATAGGAGGAGTCATCTAACTCTAGACGTAACAAAGTGAACACTAATTTACGGCCTGTTGACAAAGAACATTTTTTTTTTTTTAGCTGCCTTGAATAGCACTGTCCGTCTTGTTGACTTTCAAAATCCCTTCTAACTTCAGTGTAATTTGACAACACTGATGTAGAGAGTTTCACTTTCTGCAGCCATTCAAGGGAAATTTTGTGTATAAAGTACCAAATGCTGTTTGGCACATAGTAAGTACTCCAGAAATTCTCATCCTTCTTTAGTGATTTTTCAAGTTACTTAATATTTAGCCACATTTAGTGTCATGTTTCATCATCACTGCTTGGGCAATTGCACCACCCCAAATTTTTAGGCTTGCAGAGCACAGTCACCTGTAGTTAGATCTTTGTTGTATTATTTGAGATGATAAACAGATGCAAATCCTAGATTAAAGATATTCAAACAAACTTGGAATCAACTCATGTATCCAGGAGCCCCAGTGAAATGTGGATGTCATAAATCAGCAGTGACAAACATAACACTTGCAAATCCGGGGAGCTGGGCAAAATACCATCCTGTTTTAAACATAAATGGTACCCTTTCTGGAAGGCTGTGACGGGCAGCAACTTCAAGAAAGTGATCACCTGGCATAGGTATTCATCATTCACCTGTCAAAGTTTTTCAGCCTCTTGGAAATCATGACCAATGACTAGACTGGTTTTTAAAATTTTGTGAATTTTTTTTTTCTTGAGACAGAGCCTCAAACTATTGCCCTGGGTAGAGTGCTGTACCATCACAGCTCACAGCAACCTCCAATTCCTGGGCTTAAGCGATTCTCCTGCCTCAGCCTTCCAAGTAGCTGGGACTACAGGTGCCCATCAGCCACAATGCCCGGCTATTTTTTGGTTGTATTTGTCATGGTTGTTTGGCAAGACTGGGCTGGATTTGAACCTGCGAGCTCTGGTATATGTGGCTGGCGCCTTAGCGGCTTGAGCTACAGGCGAACACACATGCTTTTTCCAATAATCACAGAGTAAAGAAAACTCACGATTAAAGGAGAAAGAAAAGAGAGGAAACTTTTCAAAGACTGAAACTTTGTCATTCTTTTTTAATTTTACTGAGAAATTGAGAAAATTTCTCTTGATGCTCAGCTACTGATTTCCATTGGTTGATATCTTATCAAAATTGATTTCTGTGCTACCTACATTTGCATGCTAGCTCATATTTTCTATACAGGCAATATCCAAGCCTCTTTAAAAAAGGTTTCTTTTGAATTTCTGTGTGTTTAACATACTCGTATTTGTGGGGCTTAGCCCCCTGTTTACAGTCAGTAACACATCAAGATCATTGAGATGTAAAACTAAAAGTAGCATCAGAACGAGATTTGGTTCAGTTTTAAAGCTTTTGTTTTTTAGTTGATGAATGTATTTGTCAATCTCCACCTACCCTACAGCCCTGTTGCAGGGAAAAAACACAGAACTTTGAAAATAGCTGAAAACACACTTTGTAAGACCTATGTAATAGATTAAAACAATCTTAGAGTAATATAAAAATTCAAATATAAGAGACCAGCCAAGGCAATGGGTATGTGAAATAAAATAGATGTAAAATAGATTTCTGTTTCACTGTTACCTTATACAGAAATTGGGGTAGAAAAATGTGGGTCAAATATTCTGTTGCAGGCTCTGGAAAGGGACCCAATGGCAACAGCAAAGAAAATATAAGTGTACTCAGTCCATATTTAGTTTAGTTGAAAGGATAGAACGTGAGAGTTTGTTTTAAAAAGTTTCAGCCTTTCTTTTCTTTCTCCTTTACTCAATCAATGACAATTTTACCCTGGATTCAAAATGGCACTTGGAAAAGTGCCACTGAGGGAGGGGCAGAGTTGATATAATTCCAGCCTGACGGGTGTGGATGGCAGTGCACCTCCTACCTGGCCAGCTGGTAGCAGCACCTCTGAAGGCAAGAAGGTAAATTCTCACGTTGCCTAATGTCATTTTTAACAATGAACACTGCACTGGAATATTACTTTAAATAATAGAAAGTCAAAGGAGACGTAATTGAAAGGAAAAGCTATGCTATTTTTATGAAGTTAAATGTCTTTTACAAGAGAGCAACTTGTTTATGATGTTCGGATTTTCTGCAGCTGTGGCAATGCTCACTAGGAGATAGTAATGCTACCTGTTTTCTCCCTCACTTCCTATTACCTGGTCAAACATCTGATGTAGCTGATTGGTATTTTAAAAAATGTGGATGTGGGACTGATTTTTTTAACTTTCACCTACTTGAAAGATTGTATTTCCTATTTTAATGACTTACTTCTGAAAGAATAAATGGTAGAATATATAGAATCTCTATTTTAAATAATGTCAATTTAGATGTCTCTTTGGCACTGTAAGTTGGAAAACACTTCAATTATATTTTTTCAAGTATTTTTTTCTTTTTAGATACTGTTCAGGATTTAGTTTGCTATAATCCCGATTGAATATTTATTTTAGCAGAATAGCATTTACCTATGTAAAGTTAAAATTGTATTCTTGGGTTATTAGTAGCTTTGTGGAAATTATAAGATATGAAATCGTCTTGGAATACAAGGTTTTTGTTACTACCACATGTAGTAAAAAGCGGTTTCACTCAGAATAGTTTGGCTTGTTACAATATCTGTCTGGTTTAAATGTTTACATTTTCATTATAAAGGAAACCATATTTTAATAAATGAACCATTTCTTCTATACCAAAAAATTAATCAAAAGCTGATTCTCTTGTGTATAATCTCTATTGATTATAGTTGCCTGGAGAATATATGTAAAGTTAATACAAAATGCGAAATAATCTCGAACATTTCAGGTATTGGAATTATCTACAATGGAAAGGGGCCAGATGGTAGCAAATAAATCCATAAGCACTTCTAAGAGCTCCGATGTGCTGCACTGTGTTTCTTGCATTGTGTATCTTGATAAGATACAAAGATGAATGAAAAGTATTGAATCTTCTTTTAAGAATATTATGATTTAGAACTAAAGACAAGTAAAGCCTTGTCTTACAGTGTGATGGGGAAATAGAGAACCAAATGCTATGTGGTATTGTATACAGTGGTGGCTAACTCTTTGGGGGAAAAGTCTGGCGAAAAGTTAAGGAGGTTTTCACAGGAGCACTAAACCCAAGGGAAAGAAGAAAAGCACAGTAGATCATGTGGGTGTCTCAAAAACCATAAAAAGGCAAACAATATTTACCAAGTGTTAAGAACTTTAATGTTTAGGAATTTTCAAAGCTAGCAGCAACAGAGGTTAAAATCTTACAAGGAAGGTGCTCTTCCTTATAATAAATGGGAAGTAGATGGAGTTTTAAAGTTAAATTTAAAAACATGTCCCTTGTAAGGATTTGAATCGATAGATGATAGCACCAAAAAATATTGATGATTTTGAGTCAATAGAGTAAAGATGATTCTGTAACAACAATAGAGAATACAATAAGGGCAGTTACAGCAGCTGGGGAGAATTTAAAAAAAACGTTTTGAGAAATATAATGGCCATACAGGGTGCCCATAAAGTTCCTGTCAATCTAAAATAGACAGCTGTGGGGTTAGACAACACGAAGGGTTCATAATAATCAACCCATATTTATCAAGACTCCAACAGACAACTGACAATTGGACATGAAGAGACAGTTACAAGGAGAGACTCTGTAACCAGAAAAGACCACGTGGCCAGATGTTCAAGTATTAGCAATTATCAGTAAAATGCAAATTGAAAGTGATACGACTTTTCAACTTATCAAGAATCATGGACAATGATATCTGAGAACAGAAAGATTGTGATGCAGCCATTTAATCAGTCAACTTTGGTTAAGTTGGTTAAGTTGGTGAAAGTTAAAACTCTTCCACCATTTGAATAGAATCCCCATGTTGAAGACGATATCCTGAACAAGTGTGAAAGGAGAGAAAAGGTGGAATTGTGAAGATGGGAAATGATTTGTAGTACTGAAAATAGGAAACTAATACATATGCTTAACAATATGTGATTTGTTTAACAATTTAGACATAGTGATATAAAGGGATATCGTAAGGACACTAAAAGGAAACATATGTAGACGGTACCAGTGGGGGCAAAAACTTAAAATTCAATTTAAAGTGAAAACAAGTGAACATAAAATATACAAACGGATATACTCACACGCACATTGTGGCTACGATTCTGAGACTGAAAAACACACGGAAAATAAAGGCAATTGATTTGTCAACATAATGAGACCAGCATTCTTTAAATGTTACTATTATTCTGCCATTTGTACAATAAGTTTAATTTGAGGATCAAATTCCTTTTTTTACTTCATTAGAGGCTAAATAATGAATCACTCACTTAGAAAGTATTATAGGCAAAAGTATGACATAATTTGTATTGATAATTTTTTTTTTTTTTGAGACAGAGTCTCACTATGTCATCCTTGGTAGAGTGCCATGGTGTCACAGCTTACAGCAATCCCCAACTCTTGGGCTTAAGTGATTCTCTTGCCCCAACCTCCCAAGTAGCTGGGACTACACGTGCCTGCCACAATGCCCAGCTATTTTTTGTTGTAGTTGTCATTGTTGTTTAGCTGGCCTGGGCCAGGTTCAAATTCTCCATCCTTGGTGTATGTGGCTGGCTCTGCAACCACTGTGCTACAGGCACTGAGCCAAAAATTTTTTTTTCTCTTTTTGAGACAGAGTCTCACTATGTCACCCTCAGTAGAGTGCTGTGGTGTCATAACTCACAGCAACCTCAAACTCTTGGGCTCAAGCGATTTTCCTGTCTTAGCCTCCCTAGTAGCTGTCACTACAGGAGCCCGCCACAACACCTGGCTATTTTTTAGCGATGGGTATCTCGCTCTGGCTCAGGCTGGTGTTGAACCTGTGAGGTCAGGCAATCCTCCTGGTTTGGCCTCCCAGAGTGTTAGGATTGATTTTTTTCCTCTTTTATTCTGAATAAGAGTTACTTACCATCGCCTTCCTATACAGCTATGGTCAGTAGGAGGTGCTGTTGGGGACAGTAAATAGGAAATTATGTAACTCACCTCCAGTTTGGTTGTTTGCAATCTTGAAGTCTCAGTCTGTATGTCTGAGACTTTTGTACAGATTTCAGTGAAATTTGAAAAAGATTTTTGAGTAAATTTTTAATCTAGAGAAGCAATAACCACGTAGCTCATAGGAGTTTTAGGAGAACATACTGGGATCTGAGCTGCCCTTTGGCAGAGACGTTCAGGGCCGTCCTTAGATGGATCCTCGGTGCTCAGAGGTCCTTTGTGAGAGACACCAGCAAGGTTTGCACCTGCTGGTATCATCGTGGGCCACTCAGGGCGTGGACTTTGAAAGCACAAATGTTACCTGCTCCACCTTTGAGATCAGACTGAACTGGCTGATGGGCCCAGTCCCTCTGTCACTTAGTGTTTGGGTGTAAGATAAAGATAATTTCCAACATATAGGTGTTTTTGACATTTAGAAGCAATTATTTGTGAAATAAATGCCAGGTACAACACAGGCTTAAATTAAATGACAGCGATTAGTATCATAAAGCCATGGGGGTGAGGATAGTACTAATTCCTTGAGTTCCATGGATTGGCGGTCCTTGCTATTTTAAAAGGTTATTTCAAGTCAGCTTGAAAGCAATGATGACTGATACAGATTATGTACAAATTTTTCAGGCTGCCGTTTGTTAAGAGGCCGCCTGCATCCCCAGTCCCCTTCAGACTCCAATGGTAGCTTCTTCGTGTGGTGGATCTTTCTAGAGATGCAAAGTTCCTCCTGTTAATGCTTGAGGGAGCATGTCCTAATTGCATCTGGAGCCTCCATTGCATTATGAGAAGTTATTTTTCAATTTTCCACAGACAGTATTCTTAGTTCTCACGTTAGGTATAAACTTGCAATGAGTTGCCTTCACCTCCATCTTTAGTGATATGTGCTCAGTACGCTTTAAAATTAAACCTTATACGTCATATACATATGTAAAAGTTGATAAGAATGGACAGGTGTATAAACCACATAGGAAATAAGTGTAAGTTTGGTGTGTAACCAACACTCAGATCAAGAACTGAATCATCACCAGCCTCGTAGATGTGTCCTTCAGGCCTGGGTCCTGCGGTGGCCTGGAACCAGCTCCTGAGAACAGGTGCAGTTCATATTTTCCTAACTCTGGGTCCAGTGATGTCTTGTGGGTAGTTTGAAATTGACCCTGGTATTGACACCAGGGAAATCAGCAAACACTACAAATCATGGAATTTTGGAGGGGCCAGTTTACTAATCCACCACTGTCCCTATCTGCTGCTAACCATGGTTTCTCCATACATCCCTGAGGGTAAACACTCTCCAGAATTCTACAACTGCAGAATTTTATGTAAATAGAATCATACAGTATGAAAATTTTCACGTATGATTTCTTTCATTCTCCACGATGTTGTGAGGTGATATGAGACCCGTGTTATTAGTGCTATGATGAGTTAACTACAGTTTTGTTCAGTGTCATTGTTGTGTGTATTCCATGGTGTAACTATACCAGACTGGTTTATTTGTGTTGTTTCTGAGTTTTGGCTATGATGAAAGTGTTACTATGAACGTATTTGTCCACGTAATTTTTTAAAATCTGAAAGTGATACCTCTGATAAGTATCTCTTACAAATATATTTTAGTATTGTGATGTTTAGATCGCTACCTTTTCTTTTTTTGTGACAGAGCCTTACGCTATCCCCATGGGTAGAGTGCCATGGTGTCATCATTGCGCACACAGCAACCTCAAACTCCTGGCTCCAGTGATCCTCTTGCCTCAGTTTTTCTGTTTTTAGTAGAGATGAGGTCTCACTCTTGCTTAGGCTAGTCTTGAACTCCTGAGCTCAAGCAATTAATAGATCTCTACCTTTTATATTTATTGCTAAGTTAGTCTTATTTACAAATCTAATGTATTTGAAATTTGTGGGTTAGTCATTACTGTTTTCAAATTAGTACTAATGTTAAGGGATTTTTGATAAAATGAGAAAACAAGTTTAACATTTTTTTATTCCAATAAAATTATGTACCATGGATTTTATTGATGGTCTAAATTTATCTTTAATAAATAAAAATGGTTAAAATGTCTAAGAGTATTTTTATTTTTTGAGACAGGGTCTTACTTTGCTGCCCAGGCAAGAGTGCAGCAGCACCATCATGGTTCACAGCAACCTCAAACTCCTGGGCTCCACTGATCCTCCTGCCTTAGCCTTCCAAGTATCTGGGACTATCGGCATCTGTCATCATGTCTTGCTAATTTTTCTATTTTTCATAGAGATGGGGTCTTGCTATGTTGTCCAGGCTGGTTTCAAACTCTTGAGATTAAATGATACACCTGGGTTGGTCTCCCAAAGTCCTAGGAGTATGAGCCATAATCTGGCAAAAAGCTTACAAGTGTTTTTAAAAGTGTTATATTTTTAAAATTGCCTATTCAACTCTGTATTATTGGAGTAATCAAATGTTCACAAGTGTTATTTAAGAAACTCTTCCTGCCGGGCTTAGTGGCTCACACCTGTAATCTCAGCACTCTGGGAGGCCAAGGAGGGTAGCTTGCTTGAGCTCAGGAGTTTGAGAGCAGTCTGAGTGAGACTGAGACCCTGTCCCTAAAAAATAACTGGGCGTTGTGGTAAGCACCTATAGTCCCAGCTACTTGGGAGGCTGAGGCAAGAGAATCATTTGTGCCCAAGAGTTTGGGGTTGCTGTGAGCTATGATACCAGGGAATTCAACCCCAGGGTGACTGAGTGAGACTCTGACTCAAAAAAAACAAAAAACAAAAAACAAAAAGAAAAGAAACTGTTCCTACGTTGTACACCCTTGCTTTCTCCATATCATTTTGTAAGTCCACCTCTTGCTGCTCTCCTTCTCGTAGATTCTACCCGGGTCACTGCTGACATTGCGTTATCTGCTCTCTTAGGACGTGGGTTTCTCAAAGGCAGAGAGTGTACCCCCTTCAGTTCACCCTTTCCTGGACAGTGACCAACCCAGTGGGAGAATTTCCTTAGGTTACTGTCAGATTTAGGCTGTTCCCAATTTTAAAACTAACTGCCCCCGCCCCAACTCAAACAAACCACCAGAACATGGTTATCAGATGACATTTCAATCAAATGATTAAATGTTTATTTTTTTCTATATTTTAGACATTGATATAAAACCAGGAAGGACTTTCCTGCTTATATGTAGTCACTCACTCTTACAGCAACCTTCTGGCCTTTTCTTTCAGACAGTTTTCTGTTCCCACCATCCTCACCTCTCCCTTAGATGATGAGGCAGCACTAATGCTACATGAAGCTGTAAGGAAAGCTTAGCCCCAGTCTGTGGGGCGTAACTAGGAAACGCTCAGAAGAGGGAATTGTTGCTGGGCGACCACACTGGTCATTGCAGCCAGTTCAGAAGACTTATGACAAGCAGTTCACACTGTTTATAGGAATTTTATGCAGAAATGGAGAGAGAGAGAGAGAGAGAGTGCACATGTATGCTTGGGAGCACTCTGTACTTCACAGAGTAAGGACAAGGTTCAAATTAGAAATGAGTGCAGACAGCAGGCTGATCCAGCGGAAAGCAGGCCTGGGCATGGAGAGCTCTTAGCCCTGCTTTGCTCTGGGCCTGCTGCACAAGGGTGTGCAAGTCACTTCACCTCATTTGCCCTCGGTTTTAAAATCTTGGAAAGAAGGGAGTTGACCTACATGAGCAGTCATGTTCTTTCTAGAGCAGGTAAGATGCTGATCAGTCAGTTCTGGGCGTACTCATGTCAGAAAGAAGTACGCTCCACTCTGATGCCAGGGGGGCACGTGCAGAGGGAGCAAAGATGAAATCAAGCCAATGGCTGGACCGTCCAGAGAGCCGGGTTGGGATCACCCAGTCTTTCCATCTGAGCTCCTCTTTTCCTTCCATAGAGTCTGTGCCTGGTTTTCTTTCAGTAATAATGAAAAACACAGCCAGCCAAGATGTCCCTCCCCTCCTCCTCCTTTGATGCTGAACATTTTAGTGGAATATCAACTTCAGCTACAGACCAAGGTTTTTGTTTTTGAAGACAGAGCCTCAGGCTGTCCCCCTGGGTAGAGTGCCGTGACATCACAGCTCACAGCAACCTCCAACTCCTGGGCTCAAGTGAGTCTCCTGCCTCAGCCTCCCAAGTAGCTGGGACCACAGGTGCCCGCCATAACGCCTGGCTATTTTTTGATTGCAGCCATCATTGTTGTTTGGTGGGCCTGGGCTGGATTCGAACCCGCCACCTCAGGTGTTTGTGGCTGGCGCCTTAGCCAGTTGAGCCACAGGCACCAAGCCTAGACCAAGGTTTTAAAAAATTAAACTACATTTCACTTGATCTTAGCCAAAAGACCGAGAAGCGATCAACTACATTTTATATAAAATTTTATGATTAAACAAAAGCCTATGAAATCTCAGGCCATCTCGGCTCAGACCGTCTTTACTTGGTTTTGTTTAGTAGACTTGTTGCTAAACAGCTAATACAAGCCATGCGCAGAGAAACCACAGTGGGCATGAAGCTATTTCCCAAGTATCTAGGACAGCTTTCTGAGGTCTGAGGAATTATTGACTTTCCAGACACACAAAGGATATTCATGACTTGAAAAAACACCTTGTAGGGCAGGTGGCTCCTGAAAAAAAATCTCTGAAAGCCATAAGTTAGTTTTCAAGCACAAAATATGTCTCAAACCCAGCTTCACAGGCACAAAGTGAGAATGTAAGTCAGATACAAAGTTAGCGGAGAAAAAAGCGTCAGATAAAAGTGGACTGTAGGTTGATCAGGGTTGAAGTATAGTAAATAGTGGGCATGTGGCGGATCAACCTACGCTATGTGGAGGGGAAGCTTAGTAGAAGCAGTAGATAGATATGGAAAAAGAGGCCAACTACATGTGTGATAGATTCCTCAGTTTTCTGATCTAAAAGAGGCAAAGGATAATACCCACCTTGCAGAATTAAAAGATGAAAGCTAATACAGGTAAAATATTTACCACATATCAGGCACATTGTTTAAGACGTTACACAATGTTCTCTTTTTGAATTCAGTTTTTTAGGCTAGACAAGCCTATATTAAATGAGGAAAATGTTAAAACCAGTGTATACCCTTCAATTCAAGGTGATAACTATTTCTTCATCTGTACTATGGGCCACAAATCTGATGACAAAAACACAAATAAGGGGGCTCACATTCCTATCTTGGAAATACACAATACACAACAGGCAAAGAGACAAAAGAAAAGACCTTTCATCTGAGATGCTGAGGTCCAGAATGGAATCTATGTAGGAGTCTCCCGATACTGCGGGAATATCCTACCCTCAAGGACTCTGCTGCTAAGGGAGTCCTTCTCTCACTTGGTTCTATATTATCTGTGACTCAACAACGTCAAAGTGAACATTAAAACCAGTGATGAACAAACACATGACATCTTTCAAGACCTATTATCTCTTGAACAATATTAATGACTAAAGTGCCTCAAGTTCGGGAGGTTGCAAATGGGATGACTCAAAAGGGAGTGAGAATGTTAACAAAGGTCACGACCCATGATACCCTGCTGGGCACATCCCGGTCCCAGCACATTAAGGGAGGGTGTAGGCTAAAGACCTCTGTAGAACCAGGCATAGCCCGAGGAGGATGGGATGGAGTGAGGTTTGCCTGGCTGCTAGCTTGCCCATAGAGAATGGTGGCCTTTGACTTATTTCACCTACATAAAGGTGAAATTCACCACAAAGAGGGTTGACTTGTGTTCCCCCCAAACATACATTTAAGTCCTAACCCCTGAGTATGTGAATATGACCTCATTTGAAAACAGGGTCTTTGCATGTGTAATCAAGTTAAGATGAGATCATACCATTTAGGATGACAGGTGTTTTTAAAAGAAGAAGAAATTTGGATACACACACAAAAGATAAAGGGAAGAATGTGAAGATGGAGGAAGAGGTTGGAGTGATTTATCTACAAGACAGAGAATGTCAAGGATTGCTGGCATCCTCCACAGACTGGGGAGGGGCAGGAGAAAGACCGTCCCTGAGAGCCTGCAGGATGAACCAACTCTGCCCACGCCTCGGTTTTGAACATCTGTTCCTCAGAACTGTGGAAGAACAAATTCTGGTTGTTCAAAACACCTGTTTTATGATAATTTGCTGTGGCAGCACTAGGAAACTAATTCACACCACTAAATGAAAAGAGATCTCTATCATTAGCAATATTGACACCAATAATTATATACAGGGATGGTAACGATCTCAGCTTCCCAGTTATTAATAAGATGTTGAATGCTTGTGTATGATTGTATTTTGGATACTTAAATAAGAATTGTTTGTTTCCCTATTTTTCTCCAGTCACCATCTTCTCCCTCTCTCTCTCTCTTTTATTTAGATTTTTAGGAGTTTCACAATGGATGTTCTCGTTGCAGCAAACACCAAATTTTGCTTTGATCTTTTCCGCAAGATAAGCAAAGATGATTATCATAAAAATGTCTTTTTCTGTCCTCTGAGTCTCTCGGCTTCCCTGGCTATGGTCCGTTTTGGAGCTCGAAATGCCAGCGCACATCAGATCGACAATGTACGTACCCACTAAGGTGCTGCACGGGGCCCTGAACTGCAGGTCTAAGGTCAGAGGCCTCGGTGCTCACCGCACCCTGAGCTTGCCCGGAGCCACCCCTGCCTCTGAGCCCTCCTATGTATTCCCCCCACTTTGCTGTCTCTTCAGTCCCGTGAAACTTCCCACCTCCTTGGTGGGTTTCCCCATCCTCACCAGTCTGGCAGTTTCTTGTTGGTCCGCCATCTCCATCTCTGTGCACAGCTGTCCCTCTTTCTCATCGTGATTGATGCCAATACCGGGAGGAACATTATTCATATGGGTTTTATCTCCCGCAGTCCGTTAAATCATTAAGCACAGACTTGTATCCAGGGCCTGGAGATCTTGCTGGCCTCCTCTGTTCTTCTCTTTCTTTCTCACTTTGAACCATATTTATCAGTCAGTTTTGTTGTCTTTTCTTTCAAAATGCATCCAGGATTCAAGCTCTTCCCAGAGTCTCCCTGAGGTCTGAACTTCCACCATCTTCTCTAACTTGGACCCTGTGAAACCTCCCGATGGATTTTCTTGCTGCTCCCATGGACAGTTAGTTCTTACGGCAGCTTGAAATCCCTTTCAAACCTGAGTCAGATCCTGTTTCTCTTCTGCTCAAAAACCCAGACTTCTCATTTCACTTATCACAGAGGAACAAGTGCTCCCCCTGGCCCAGGAAGATCTGAGGATGGGAATCCCAGATAATCCCTGTGACTCCAGGTCTCTCCCACCCCTTGCACCTGTCACACTGTCCTCCCACTTTCTCAGGGAAGCTGTGCCTGTTCTGTCTTGAGGTCTTTGCTCTGGCTGCCTTTGCCCGAGGTCTCTTCCTCTAGATAACTGGTCTCACTTTCTCCTTCAAGACTTTGGTCAGGGTTTACCTCTGCCAGGAGGCCTACTCCGATCTCCTGATTAGGATGCATCTTGGATCCCAGTCCAGAAGAGATCCCTGCTACTTTTCCCTGTGTGTCATTTCCCACTGTCTAACATACTGCCAACGGTGACTAATGACTTCGGGTATTGCTTTTTGTGTATCTCCTTCACTAGAATGTAATCTCCTAGAGGGCAGGGATCTTTATCCTAGAACAGTGCTTGGCTTAGAGGGGGCGGCCAATGAACTTTTGTAGAATGAATGAATGAAGGTAGTAACAACTCCCAAGTAAACGATGGGCTCCTGAGCTTGGACTTACACTTCTTGGATTTAGCATATAGCACAAGAGTTATGTGTAAATAAGGCTGTTGCCCTTGAATATGGAGAAGTCCAATTTATGGATTACAGAAGAAAGCGTTTGGGGTCATTCTACATTGTTTATTTACTTGAATTGGGTGTATTATTATTTTCTTATTCCATTGGAAAACTTAGCTGTAGAGTGTGGTTTGCATAGTCTGGTCAAGTTTCAGGTGTTCCGTCTCCAGGCCCTTGAGGGTCACCTGCCAACTAAGTAGGTCTGAACAGTGCAGTACATGACACCTGTGTCCTACCTCTCTCTAAGACTCTAGACAGCTTGTCTTTGATGCCCTGCTCCTTTGATTGATGCAAACCTCTAGAATAGTGCTGTCCCACACAAATCTAATGGGAGCCATACAGTAATTAAAAAAATCTTGGTAACCGAGTTAATCAGATGAGGCTAATCTTATAATCAATTTTAATTAGCCCAATACATACAAAACACTACCATATATCCATTTGTAGTCACTATAAGAATTTTAAGGAGACATTTTACATTCTTTGCTTTCCATACTATCTTTAAGATCTGGTGTGTACTTTGTGTTTGCATTAGCTTTAGACTGGACATCTATTTGATATAAAGTGTTCAGTAGCTACACAGGTCTCAAGGACACCTCTATATCCTTCTAGTTTGGGAAGAGTTATTCACAAGTGCATTTTAGGGAGCATTTGATGACTCCCCCTCCATTCCTCCTCTCTATCCAAGGACAAAAGCATCCACTTCCTTTATACTATCATTAACTGTTTTGTTTGACGTATAATCATTGTCACTTTATAAAAATGTTGGAACTATTTGGATTCTTCCGTCCACACTGTCAGAATGACCCCATCCTGTTATCACACAGGTACTGCACTTCCTTGACATTTATCAGAGTGAAAGCAGAGAACCTGACCCCTGCCTGAAAAGCAACAAGCAAGAGGCCCAGGCCGACAGTTTTCTGCAAGGGGAGAAAACATCAACAGAGACTCCGAATCAGCAGGTGAGCCACAGTGAACTCCGGTCCCTCCATCTTACAAACTGCTCATTCTGGCTGTACCATATTTGGTGATGGTCACTTATTCCCAAACATTAGGTCCTGGCTGCCATCAACAGTAATAACCTCACGTGATCTGTGATTCCTGAGTATGTGACTTGTATGTCCTTGGCTGTGAGCCAGTTTCCTTAAGAGTAGAATCTGCTATCTTCTGTTCATGATAAAGAAACTCATATTTTTAATAATAAAGCCACCTTACTCACCTGCTCCTACGGGCCACAGGTTGAAGACCTAGGGCAGAAAGGGGTAACATTGGGGTATAATACACCCAATTCAAGTAGATGAACGAGTAGACTTTCAGTTGTGAAAGTCTTATACTCTACCCTTCCGCTTCTGCCTATTCTCATTCAAACTGAAATCTGTACCAACAACTTTTACTGGCTGTCTGGTACTAGGAGCAAGAAAGACGCCCCAGGTGACACTGCTCCTACCTTAGAAAGGTGAAGAGGAAATGGAGAGATGATTGTCTTTCACACGCCTTTTTGAATACAGAGAAAACTAGGGTGTACCCTTCTAAGATACAGGGGGCGTTGCTGAGTCCCCAGATGTATTTTTCCCGGACGATACTGACCCTGGATGTGGGAGCCAAGATCTCACACTGGGACCACTTCTCATCCTTTATTCCTCTTTCCTCTCAGCTCGCTCCCTTACCTGGGGAGGGAGAGAAAAAATACTAAGTGGCCTTGTCTTGCCTCTGTACAAAATACCCATCCCTTAGTGGGGCTTTCTTGAAAGGCCACGTTTGTTTCTTCTTTTGTTAGGCTGGGACCTCAAAGGACGAGAGTGCACTGCTCAGCTGCTACTTCGGGAAGCTTCTCTGCAAATTAGACAGGGCCAAAACCGACTGTACCCTGAGCATTGCTAACAGACTTTATGGGGAGCAGGAATTCCCAATCCATCCGGTGAGTTGCACACACTGGTGATTAAAGTTACCACAGAGCATATGATTTAGAAACAAGTGAGTACCTGGATTACTCACCTGCTGCCCTGAGCGCAAAGCCTTCAGACAGGATGACCTGCTGGGGACCTGGGGGTGTCCAGGACCCACTCTTTCAGTCCTCTGCTTCTGTTTCACTCCTCCCAGTTTCCAACTTGAGCAGCTTTTGAGGTCTGTGAAGAGCGGAATAAAGTGGGTGAGACAGAGTCTTAGGAGGGACAGCGTTGGGACACGTGGGGGCTGGTGATGGCCTTTTTTCTTGACTTTCTTTCCCTGTCAAGGTGTCTGGTACATGTGCGTTGAACACCCCCTCCCTGTTGGCTGCCCTGGGGCGCTTCTCTAGATCACCTTTTATGTCAGTGAAATTGTACTCACTGTGTTTTTTCTGAGTAGAGTGCTGTAGCAGGAGACTGGATTTTGCTATTTAGAGTAAAAGGCACAGGATTTGTCTCCATGGCTCTGTGGCTTTATACCTAGATCCAATCATGTCTCTGTCTAGGCTCCAGCTTTCCCTCTAATCCCCAGAAGAGTCACATAGCAATAAGCGTTAGCTTGACCAATGGCCAAGCCTCAGCACAGCTGGTTAGGGCTGGATAGCCAGGGACAGGGATAGCCTACTTCTGACCAAAATAAGTGTGTTCTCTTAAAATAAAAATTAGAGTTCTCTACTGAGCTTTTTGCCCCCCCCAATAAGATTTTTTATTTAATTAATTCATTTATTTATTTTTGAGACAAAGTCTCACTTTGTCACCCTGGGTAGAGTGCTGTGGCATCATCATAGCTCACAGCAACCTCAAACTTTTGGGCTCAAGCAATCGTCTTGCCTTAGTCTCCAAAGTAGCTGGGACTACCGACACCTGCCACGATGCCTGGCTAGTTTTTCTATTTTTAGCGGAGGCAGGGTCTCACTCTTGTTTAAGTTGGTCTTAAACTCTACCAGCCTTGTTCTCCCTGACTACTAGGATTACAGGTGTAAGCAAGCATGCCTGGCCTACCAATCAGTTTTTTAAAAAATATATAAATTTGTACATCATACAATTTACCTATTAAAAGTGTACAAATGAATGGTTTTCATATATTGCATTATTTTTTTTAATTGTGGTAAAATACATATAACATAAAATTTTTCATTTTAACCATTTGTAAGTAAATCATTCAGTGGCATTAATTACATTCACAATGTTGTGTCACCATCACCCTAACTATTTCTGCAACTTTTTCATCACCTCAAATGAAAACTCTGCAACCATGAAGCGAGGCTTTGGTACCTAAAAACAGAAGTGTTTTACAGCCGGGCCTCTCAGGTCACTTGATATTTCCTGTGGTGCCTCCACAAATGGATTGTTCAAATACAATGATATCTGGTGGGAAAAGCTCATGCCATTGTAACTCCTGAGGCATTGTGAGTATAAGGTCTATGTCCTGAATTGTCAACACAAGGGCAGAAATGGTTCTGGCTAAAATAGGACAGGAGATTAGGTTGAAACTGATATGCCTATTCCACCAACATTAAATAATCAGGCTCATCTGTTTCAGGAGGCTTCTCAAGGCCGCCTCAGTCTTAACTTATTACTATCACTAAAATTTATTGCCCTATTTCCCCTCATCAACTGAACAGGAATATACAGATGGTGTGATTCAGTTTTACCACACAACAATTGAAAGTGTTGATTTCCAGAGAAACTCTGAAAAGTCCAGACAAGAGATTAACTACTGGGTTGAATCTCAATCTCAAGGTAAGAGAGGTGGAACACGTTGTAACTGGTGTTCTTTTCTTTTACATGAAGAAACAGGAAGCCCAGCTCTTCAGATTGCTAGTGTTTGGGGCCAGAGGTTTACATACGCAGACTCTGGTTAAAGTCTGATTTGAAGGACATCAGGCATTAAAAGGCTTAGATATGACCGCTGCTTATTGTGGCTCCTTTGGTTTGTGGTCTTGTTGGCCTCCTGTGGAGAAGAAGGGAGGGGACGAGCAGGGAGGGCTTGGAGAGTGTTCCTTCCATCACTGGAGAGGTGAATTTGAAAAGCAGAATAGTCTTCCCCATTGGCTTAAGGGTTAGTGACCTGAAGGGGCAAGTCACGCTGCTGGACACAAATTAGAGCATTTTTCAATTTGCCATTGTGGAGCTGGGGGAGGATTTCCGATGCAATTGAAAAGCTTGGAGTACATGAGTGGGCAGGTGGTACGTTGCTTCCCCTGCGTTCAGAATAGGACCACGATCAGGCATCGACACGGTTCTGAGGGACTGGTGGCCTGGGGACAATATCTGGCTGATTTTGGTTTGTCTCTGGCATGGATGCAACACTTTCTGCCACTCTCTTCCCACTGGTGTCTTCCTCTCCCTGTCTCCTACCCTCCTCACACTGATTTAGGGCTGGATGCCCTTGTCTGTCCACTCCCTGGAAGAAGTCCCCCAATTCCTACATTATCTGTTCTTCCTTCTTCCATATTTGACAACAATTCCCACTCCTTCAAGCCTCCACTCAGGTGTTAAGAGTAAAACAGTTCACGAAAGTTCTTCCTCAGGCTTGAGGATGTAGCTTCTCCTTAGCGAGTTCAGAGCATAAGCGCATTTAAAGTGCAGATGATGTTCACACAATCTGTCTCTGTGGGGTTGAAGGAGAGTTGCTCCTTTTCTCCCGTCCCCCCAACACTCACCTCCACTTCCCCAACCTAGCAGTATCAGGGGCTTAATCTTCTTGGCTTAGTTTTTGGATTAGACACTTTCTAGCTTGGGGGGCTGTTAAAATGCATTAAAGAAAATCTGTCTACATGAATACTTTTGATACAACTATACTGAGGATGTTCTCTGGGACCTTCCCTTTAGGTAAAATCAAGGACCTCTTCAGCAAGGACACTATCAACGACACCACCGTGCTGGTGCTGGTGAATGCCGTTTACTTTAAGCCCAAATGGGAAAATTATTTTGACTCTGAAAACACAGTTGATGCACTTTTCTCTCTAAATGAGGTACTGTGAGGGCGGCACCTGTGGCTCAAGGAGTAGGGCACTGGCCCCATATGCCAAGGGTGGTGGGTTCAATTCAAACCTGGCCAAAAACTATGGGAAAAAAAAAAGTATTGTGGTAAATGAGGTACCGTGTTCCAACTCATGGTCTTCCAGCTACGTAACTCGTAATTTCTACAGGGAGTAAAACTTAGCTCTCTTAATTACAGCTTACGCTTACAATAAGAACATTTTGCTATTAATAAAAGTCAGCACGTGAAGTTCATTGGACATTTTTCTGCCAAATGCCTACACCCTGCACATTTTTACATTCATTATTCAATTATTTCCACTTAGAATTGGAAGCGGGAAAATGCACAGGCTAAATTAGTTAAGCAAGCTTGTGACTAGGATTCACTTCTGTGCAGCGTAGAATGGGAGGAAAAGATAAGAGTTAGCTTGTTGCCGGGGACAAGTTTTCTCTCAAAAGGTTAAAGATCCTCAGCTGCAGACTGATGACCCCTCACCTTCCACCTGCAGGTCACTGTGGGGTTTAAGGCGCCTGAAGGATGGGTATGGAGCCGGTGCTATTATTTAATATGCAGATGATTATTGTTTGACCAGGGCTCCCATTGGTGCTGGGGTGGGTTCATCCAGGTGTGAGAAGATGGGAGTAGGAGTAGAGATGGTGGTGGGAGCAAGAGGCAGGTGGCACAGGCATTAGAGAGGGCCAGCTGGCAGGCAGGGCTCATTTCTGCTGATGAGGCTGTGGGGGATGCTTGGACAGAAAGCCGGTCAGCAGTAGTCTTGCTGAACAATTGATTAAGAACACAGAGCGATAAAGTATTGGCACCATTATGGCAGACAGATCAGAGGGCAAACTCTCTCAGGCCCATCACTGGTCTGGCTCAGAGCTTCTGGTGCAGGCCATTCTTACCTTACAGCAGCTCTGCTCTCAGGAGAGTTGGGCGAGTCCCGTGACGCCCTCCCTTGTCTTCTGCAGAAGGAAAAGAAGAATGTAAAGATGATGACTCACACAGGTCTGCACAAGCTTGCCTTCTTGGAGGAGCTGATTGCACACATCCTCGAGATGAGATGTTCCAAGGGGGAGCTCAGCATGCTCGTCCTGCTGCCGTCTTACTCGGATGACAACCTGAAGGGTCTGGAAGAGGCAAGTTTTCATTTCCAAGTCTCTATGAATCATTCAGGTACAGATCTTCGGAGGAGAACACCATCGGCCATCTACTGCGCTGAGGAAGCGTGGTACCCGCATGGAACCTGAGCTATCAGAGATAGCAAAGAATACATAAGGACCAAAATTAAATAAGATATTTATTCCTCTTTTGTTAAGACTAAAGAACAGATGCCAAAAAGATTAGAATCAGCATTTCCTCTCTACTCTCATGGTTCTCTGCAACCATTTTTCCAAACCAAGGGATCTGGGTTCTGAGCAACTTGAAAATTACTAAAAATAAAATAGCTTTTCCTTCCCCCTGAATATCCTGATTTCTGGTTATGTAGTCAGACTATTTTTCTGTCACTCAGGTAAACACCCTTTAGCTGGATCTTGTTTGGGGGTGCATGTACCTTGACAGAAGTGTGGATATTAACAGTGGACTAGCTGACTGTGAGGTGGGAATTGATGGAGGCTAGAGAAGCTCAGTCGCATGTTATCCAATGGGGTAAAGAGATAGAGATAGCGGGAGAAAGAAAGTAAAAGAAATACCTATACAGGGCGCGCCTGTGGCGCAGTGGGTAGGGCGCCTGCCCCATATACTGAGAGTGGTAGGTTCGAACCCGGCCCCAGCCAAACTGCAACAAAAAAATAGCCGGGCATTGTGGCAGGTGCCTGTAGTCCCAGCTACTTGGGAGGCTAAGGCTACAGAATCGCCTAAGCCCAGGAGTTGGAGGTTGCTGTGAGTTGTGATGCCATAGCACTCTACTGAGGGCAATAAAGTGAGACTCTGTCTTTTTTTTTTTAAAAAAGAAATGCCTATATAGCAGTTATAGTAGTTACATCAATAACGATCATCGTTCAGTATTTACTATGTGCCTGCGCTGTGTTAACTGCTTTACATACATCATTTTCTAAGTCCTTGCAAGTGCCTAATAGTATTACCTCTGTTTTCTAGAATAGGAAATTTAACTTCAGAATATGTGGGCGTAGCTAAGGCACCCAACTATTCACGTGAGCTTTGCTGGGCTTTGAACATTGGTCTGTCAAATACCAGAGTGCTGGAACTCAAATTTTCCCATAACTTCTTTTAAAGAGGAGAGATGTTTGCTTGGAGGAGTTTTAAATGGAATCAGGCTATTCTGAGGCCCAGAGAAAGTGGTGAAGGATGTCATTGACAGTGGAAATAGACCCAGGCACCTTAAAGCAATTGGGGCATTCCTTGCAGGCTCATAATCTGACCCTAAATATTACTTCCTTTCTCTTGTAGCTGGAAAGGAAGATCACCTATGAACACATAGTGGCCTGGAGCAACTCAGAAAACATGTCTGAAAAAATGGTAGCTGTCTCCCTCCCCCAGTTCACCCTGGAAGACAGCTACGATCTCAATTCTGTTCTAGAAGACATGGGAATCATCGATATCTTTGATGAAACAAAGGCTGATCTTACTGGAATTTCTCCAACTCCCAATTTGTGTTTGTCAAAAATTGTTCACAAGACCTTTTTAGAGGTGGATGAGAATGGTACACAGCCAGCTGCAGCCAGCGGGGCTGTCGGCCCGGGAAAGTCAGCACCGTCTTTGGTGGAATTTAATGCCAACCACCCTTTTCTCTTTTTCATCAGACACAACAAAACCCAAACAATTCTTTTTTATGGCAGGGTCTGCTCTCCCTGAAAGGGGCATACTCTCTAGTACTTGGGAGCTAGAGGAAAGTGGCAATTCACTCTTCCCCTGACATAACATGGGCACATTTTTTGCCACAATTTAAAGCTGACCTGTACAGTCCCCTGCTCCCTTTCTCCAGCCATCAGCTGGTGCTCGTCCTGACCTTTCTCTTACTCTGCTGTTTTTCATCCAAGTATGTTGGTATTAAAGGGTGCTTGCTCCCTCCCTAACCTCTCCCCACCCTAAACTTTCAAGTGTATAAATTTACCCTCTGTGACATGAAGGTCAACACAGTTCAGGATGGTTTTGGTTTTATTTGCTTACCTTCTTGAGAAGGAAGCCTGCAAGTTCAGGTCATTAGACCCATTCTGAGGGATGATCAACTCAGAAACAACGTCTATGGGTGGTAAGAGAAAATGTTTGACTGGATGGTATTTTGGAAACTCCGCTCTATCTTTAGGGTGGTTGGAATCATGGTCATCACTGAACAAGATACTCTGCCTCTGCCTCTTAGGCCCTGTGAGGTCTTTGCACTTGGAAGAAAGTAGGGCTTGGGTGTATGTAAGCAACAGATCAAGATATGTAATCCCCCAACCAGCACTCATTTTGCACAGAGCAGGAGAATGATATTTGGATTTAGAGGAGATTGGTCTCAGTTTTCCTCATTGAGTCCCCCAAGGCCCCATCATCGAGGCTTCCCCTCTGTCTTTTCTTTACCCCCTTCCTCAAAGAATCCCCGTCTGTAGCTCGTTACTCCAATATACCAGGTGGAGAGAGCAGGGCTGCCATTCTGGTGGACTGCAGGGCTCCTTGTTCTGCTCCTTCTGCCCTCTGCACCTATGTGTCCTCCCAGAGGCCTCATGCCTGGTCACTTTGTTGGAGCAAACCTGGGCAGGCATGATGCACCTGGAAACACCTGTCAGTCTGCTGAAGCCTGAAGCCTGAGTGTTCCACTCTAGAGTTGGGACTGGTGTTCTCTGCTAGGGCAGGCTGAATTCTTGATTTTTGCCTTAGCTGAGTGCTCTGGAATGACCACAACAAGTATAACTCAAGTCCCTTCTGAGTCAGTCTCTTTTCTGTGGAAGCAAATTTCTGGTCTTGGTTGTGGCCCAGTTTTCCTGCTCTGCCTATGACTCTCCTCCCAACTGCTACTGTGTGGCTCTAGCAGGGTTTGTAGACAGAGACAGGTTAACTGCACCTGCTCTGATGCTGGCCTTCTCCCCCATTCTCTCCTACCCTACTGATTTCTTTGTGTTGTGACAGACAAGTTCTACCTTCCTCCTGTAGCCTTCTCATTGTTGAAACTCATCTATGGTCTAAGAAAGTTGTCACTGGTAATGTGAAGTAGTTTAGTCAGTTCTTTTCCCAGAATGCATGTCTCTTGGGTCTAATTTATCTCAGATAATAGACACTCAGCTTAGTGTCTCCCAGGGTTCCTTTGGGGCTGATGTTTGCAGGGCTCATTTCATTCTTGACTGGGCATCAGGATGCTGAGTTGGGTAACCATGACCTGCATGTTGGTCTGCACTGTCTGGCATTTATTTTTTCATTTTTATTGGGATTTCTCAGAGTTTGAGGCATGAGAGCAAAAACATATCTGTTTGTAATAGGGAGAAAGAGTAAGATTCTTAAATCTTTATATAAATCAGTAAACACATTCCTTACTAACCTATGATCAGAATGTTTATTCTTAGCAAATAAAGCACTTTTGTTATTAGCTAAAAAGCATATAATACATTGCCCAGTGACTTTTTTTAGTGATATAACTAACTTTAAAACTTTCATCCAAAGATATAAAAATACAGATTTCATGAAACTAACAATTCCTCTCAGTTACACAGGAAAAATATATTAGCCTCAGTAATAATTTCTCCCAAATTTCCATGGTAATTTCATATCAAGACAGATAAAAAGATAAAACCTCACAGCAATGATAAAACCTAAGAGTGACAGCAAACCGATCCTCAGAATATGAAAGAAATTTCTGCTGCCTCCAGGTTAACGGGGCTGGATGGGGAGGCACAGTCGAGGGCTCACCTGTGGCCCAGTCTGCCTTGGTTCCTCCCACTCTTACTGCCTTCCTCTGAGTTCAGAGACACGAGACCTCTGCCAACCTAAATCTGGACATCCATCTCTCTCGTACTCACTTCTTTCTCCTCAACTCTGTCTTTCTTACCAGTTTTTTTATGCAGCCATTTGAAGACTGAGTGAAACTCCGCAATTGACTTATGAGGACAGGCATTGGCTTTTTCCATCCTAGGCAGTTTCGTCATCACAAGTGAAATATTTTTGGTGGGACCAAGAATAGGAAAATCCCTGGTATCAGGGTTTGTGGGTTCTACCCTGCATCTACCCTATCAGTTCAGAGTGTCACAGAGCCAGGCTGTACAGGGAGGACAGGATTCTTCCCTGGCCCAGCAGAGCTATAATTAATGGAAGCCCATGGGGCACTGGGAATTATGCTCAAAATTGGGAGCTCTTGATTTGTCACTTTTCATGGCAGCAAGACTGACGTTGCAATATGGCAGCCAGAGGCAGAAAGAACACACAAGTCAGGAAGCTGCTGTGATTGCTAGAAACCCCACCAGAGTGGGAAAATCACCAGGAGAATAAAATCCTTTTTTTTTCAGTTCAAGATTCCTTCCATGCAGCAATGTCAATAGGTAGAACAAATAAGGCAATGTAGATTCAAAAGCAACCAGTTGCTTTGTGCTGACTGAGAACCGTGGCTGTATGGCACCTGCAGTCTCTCTAGTTCACAGACTGTGTGTTCTGCATATTTCAGCCTGAGTCCTCCTGGTTTCATGTGATGTTTGATGACTACTCTCCCTCAAACTCATGCCCAGTGTTTTCCTTGAGCTGGACCAGGCCAGATCATATGTTGCTTCATCTCTAATTGCTGTTTACTTCTTTTTCATGTGTGGTATATGAAAAAATGAGAATGCCATTAACCTCAGGCAGAAGTCCAACTGGGGCAGCAGAGGAGGAAGCTGGTGCAGAGGACTCGGTGACCGCTTTGCTCCGCCATGGGGTGCCAGTCTGAACATGTGCTTCAGCCACATCACTCATCCTGTGCTCCTGGTTTCCCAAATCCATTTTCTTGTCCTCTTTTTTACTCAAAGAAATCCCAATTTTTCCTTTTTACTTAATAAAAATAATGCTTATGAATGAACTCCATTATATGTAATATTTGATTTATAAATCCCCATATTCTAATAATAATAGATTTCCTTTGAAATAATATTATCCATCATGTGCAGCAAACAAAGTTTTAGCTACAGGTGGGTGAAAAGGATTTGAAAGCAACCAGATGCACAACAGCAGTGCTGACAGTGCTCACATATCCTTCATTGACACACATAGGTTCTGAATAGATCATTCTATGCTCAAAACTAAATAAATGGGAATAAGTGGGAAAAATACAGGATTGTTAAACAATATTAAGTGCTGAATAAGAAAAACTACAGAGAGAGAGAGAGAGAGAGAGTTCATAACATGATATATGGAAAGACCTGGAAGAAATTCTAGAACATTTTTTGGGGGCATGATTAATAGGATTTAGAAGAGATGACATATATGGAACTGAAGTGTAAATTCTTGAAGATAAACTGTGATGATATGTGTAAGAATTGAACGAGGTTTAAGAAGACTGCTACAGAACTAAAAAGGCAATAAAAAATTTAAACAGATTTTGAAGGCAGCAAAGAAACTGAAACACTAGAAAATTGAATAGAGGTGAATCGGGTGTATATAAGTGTTTCTCTCAAAATATATGGGAAAAATAAGAGGGAAGTTGACAGAGTTGTGTTTCTGGAGACGAAAGCAGATGAATTGTCATAACGTCCATAACGAAAGACATGATGAAAGAAAACCTTATTAACTTGGCTGATTACCTAATGATACTGATTAAATTTCTGAAAAAAGCAAAAGTAGACATGCTAACAAACTTCAGAAATAAAAGGTTGAGCAAATAGTCTCCTATCAGCATCTGGTCTGAAAACAAATAGATTATTTGGAAAGGATTAAAAAAAGTCAGATGGGCTCAGACATTTATTTTGTGAAAATTTCTGAAGACACAAGGAAACATAGCATAGAGGTTTGAATGGAAAATACACGATTGAAGAATTTCATGTTTAAGCCAATTCCAGGTTGGCTTTGTGCAAATGCAACAGAAAATCACTCTCAGATCTATTTTGGTGCATGCCCACGGAGACCTGGTTAATCCCCAGCATGGGGCACCATGTTGTGTAAATCACAGGAATTAAAATTAAATACATGCTGCTTTGAGTGGAATCCAGTGCCGTCAAAGACTCAAAAAGCCAGTGATGAAAATCCTTCAGTAAAAGTAAAATATGACTTCTCAAAGGAAAGAGAAAAACTCCTTATTTAGAATTCTTACTGTGTGCCCAAATTGCTGGCAGCCATGACTCTTTCTGTTAGTATTGATTTCTTTCTTTCTTTCTTTTTTTAAAAATTTCAGGTTAATGGGAGAGTACAAACAACCAGGTCACAATATTTGAGTTTGTCAAGTAGAGTCCCTTTTGTAGTTTTTCCCACACCCAAAAGGTGTGCCAGACACCCCTATATTGTGCCCATTCAGTGGGAGCACACTTACCCTCCTTTTCCCCTCTCCTTCATTCCCTCTCCCCCTAACTTGAATTGAAATGAGTTTTTCTCCTATGTGAACAAAAATTAGGTTGTCTACTGGCTTCATATTAGTATTGAGTACATTGGATACTTGTTTTTCCATTCTTGTGATACTTTACTGGGAAGAATGTGTTTCAACTCCATCCAGGTTAGTACAAAAGATGTAAAGTCTCCATCTTTTTTAATGGCTGAATAGTATTCCATGGTGTACATATACCACAGCTTGGTAATCCATTCCTAGGTTGGTGGGTATTCAGGTTGTTTTCACATCTTGGTGACTGTAAATTGAGCTGTCATAAACAATCTAGTACCAATGTCTTTATGATAAAAGGATTTCTTTCTTCTGGGTAGATGGCTGGTAGTAGGATTCCAGGATCAAATGGGAGGTCTAATTTGAGTTCTTTGATGATTCCCCATACTTCCTTCCAAAAAGAATGTATTAGTTTTCAGTCCCACCAGCAGTGTGAAAGTGTTTCCCTCTCTCTGCATTCATGTCAGCATCTCCAGCTTTGGGACTTTGTGATGTGGGCTATTCTGACTGGGCATAGGAGATATCTCAGGGTGGTTTTGATTTGCTTAAAATGTGGGTTCAGCATGGAATGAGTTTTAGTATCCAGTATAAGATTGCAACTATGAAATCTCTGAATTGCAGCAGTGATAGTACTAATATTACTGTGCTTATTGTGTGCCAGCATTAGCTAGAGACCTTTATATGCATCAGTGCATTTAATCTTCTCAATCATGCTGAGAGGTACATTATAAATATTATCCATACTTAAATGAGGAAACTGAGGCACAGAAAGATTAAGTAATTTGTCTAATGTAGTCCAGGAACTAGGATTTGATCCAGCTGTGTGGCTAGATGCTAAATAGTATATAGATAACCAGTCCTCAATGCATCATCCCAAGTAGAAATAAAGAACACAGTAAAGAATGCATCGTTTGTTTCCACTTCTTTATTTTGCACATGTGAACCTTGAAGGCTCAGGATTTATTCAAGATAAAGTTTTGAGTGGCAGCGTAGAGTCTAGTGAGTGTCTTGTGAGTGTCAGTGATCTTTAAGCTTGGAAATGGAGGATTGAGGGAAAAGAGGAGGACTGATGCAGGCAGCCATTGAGGTGGCTGGTTCAAGGATTATGGAAGAAGCATCTCTACAGATCTGTGTCTTTCTCGCTTCGTTGTGTGTCACCCGATGAGTGATAGAGACTTTTGTCCCAAGGCTGGTGCAGTAATGGTGATATAGCAGTGTCCCCAGGTGACTGACAAAATCCAGGAGCAGGAGAAGTTTCCATACAAGGTTTGTGCACCACTTGTCTACTTCCCTGAAAGTACAGCCTACCCTTCCTACCACTAAATTGCCAAGGCAGGCTGTGGTAAACCTCAAAACAGTATTCATACACAGTCTAATGAGGGATCTCAAATGCAATGATAAGCCTATGACCTAAGCCTACCAAATGTTTGAAGAAAATAACCACATGAAAGAAGGATGTAAACCTCAACAGAATTAATAGTGCAAACAGGAGATTTTTAAACACATGTAAACATTATAATTAATAACATCCATAAAAATAAGAAAAAGGATTTATTAAAAGACCAATTTAGAGTTCCTGGAAGCAAAGTTAATTATTACAACAGTTTATTAAGTGGACTGAAGTGTAGAATGAGCACAGCTAAAGAACTGGAAGATAGAGCTATGGAATTCTACAAAACAGGACAAAATTATAAGAAATTGAAAACACTTGAATGGTGGGATCACACCTACGGTGCATAATGCAAGGGTCCATGTCAGATCTATTAAGTATAGAGTATAAATGTCTTAACACAATAATTAAATAAATGAGATGAGGTGTACATTAACCAGTGTGATGAAAATGCTCCTATGTCGCGACCTGTCGGGTTCCTGTGGCCCTGGTCTCGGTTAGCACAGGAAGGAACTAGGCGAGAAGCGGATTAGAAGTACAAGCTTGTGGAAGGTGGGCTAGAAAGTCAGTATAAGGTTCATTTCCTGACTGTATTATTTTAATGAAAGATTTAGAGACATCTCCAGGAGCCTGAACCTTTTCCCGGGCCCTAAGACAACACAGTCTTGTCTGGACTATGGCTAGGTCATTGTATTGATGCTGATTGGGAATCCCCAGCCACTGCCCAGACCCAGTGAGCTATTCAGATATTATTGGGATGCCTCTCTGTTGGTTTGGGTGACTCATCAGCTCAGTCTCCTCCTTCCACCAGGTTTTAAACTGTAAATACTGTCCAGATTCAAGGACAGTTCTGGCTATCATATCCCAGTCATAGGGAATGAGCCGCTGTTCCTGTGCAAGCCCCTGCAACAGACCTCAGGAAAATGGGAACTGCATACCGTATTGTGCTAGGGCCTGTTTCAAATCCTTAAGAACTGAAAAGGTGATCATATGGTGGTCAAAACGCTGGCCCCCTTGAGGGTGTTGCGGATCAGGAGGAATATCAGTGACCGTAACCGGAAAAAGCCCCAAAGTGTTTCCCCACTCAAAGTCACCAGTATTATGCCCTTCTAATACAGCCTGCATAACAGAAGTCACAGGCGGTTCGTTTACGTAGGGAGGTGCTGAGGGCAAAACAGGGTGCTCTGAGTTAGCATTTCTGACAGTGAGACTATCTGTCTGATCTCCCAATCGTTTAATTTGTTCAGCCGTAGTGGTCATAGTGGTAATTACTTGCTCATTCATATCATATGCTCTCGCTTCCCAATTTTTCTTAGGTCCAGTTTCCCACTGAACCTCACTATCCTCGCTTTCAGATACTGTGAACATCGCTTTCTTCCTCAGTTTCTACTTCCCGCGACATCCCAAACAGAAAGTTACCCATGACTTTGCTTAGTTTATCAGACACTTTACTTATTCTGAGCGCGGTTTCTTAATTTCTAAATTGGCCAAAGGTCCCACTTTCCCTGAGTGTCGTTTCCCTTTGGACTGCCTTCCACTGTCTACCAAAGGCCTCACCTACATCCGGGTGTTGAACCCTTTGGTCCGCATCCCTGGTGTCCTGCTGTGTCCTGCTATATCCTGTCGACTTACGCCAAAATGTCATGACCCATTGGGCTTCTGTGGCCCTGGTCTCGGTTAGCAGGAAGGAACCAGGTGAGAAGCGGTTTAGAAGTTCAAGCTTGTGGAAGGCAGGCTAGCCCTTACTTTCCGGGTAGCCCTGAGCAACCTCCGCACCAGCCTTTTATTGAAAGGGAATGATACAGGTGAGGGGAGAAATTAACAGTGACTAAGTGCTGAGGGCACGGGCTCCTCCCACAAGGAACTCCTGTGGAGGAATGGCCTGGGGTCCATGCCTCAGCTGCAGATCATCTTGCTCGGATGTTGGCGTCTCCTACACTCCTAATTCTATATGAAATCACCACATTGTACCCCATACATGCGTTGATGTATACGTAATCTATGTGTTTATGATTTAATAAAAAAATAAATAAAAGGGAAAAATGTTGGGTCATACAAGGTAGTTTAAGCAGTTTCAACGTTCATTAATGGGTGCTTCAGGAAAATGAACAGAGAAAACTGAGGGGAGGAAATACACAAAGAAATAAGAAAAGAAAAACGTATAGGGTTGAAAAAAGGTCATGTATCCTCAGATTGAAAGGGCCCATTGAGAACCCACATTCAACTGTGAGGGCAGAGTACATCAACAAAGACCCTAAGTCTTAAAGACAAACTTAAACCCAAAAGAATGTCTACAAGTTCTACTCCAAAAGAGCTTAAAAAATGAACTGGATAAGAAAATGGGGACTATGGACAGCAGTAATGCAAAAAGGAAGAGTAAAACACAATTTAAGATTAAATTAGAGCAAATAATTACACACCAAGATTCAGATGATCTCATATTGAGAGGTAGAAATGGTTGGCTTAAGATGTGAAGAAGGAGTTAAAGAAACAGAGGAAGGAGAGAAATAAAACTTTTGAGGTTTTTGTTGACTTTCAGGAAGTGGTGGGGAAAATAGTTTAACCTTAGATATTAAGAGAAAATTAGATCTAATATTGGCGTCATACCTGAGGATGACCAGTTGAAGAACTGAGACAGGATGCACGACTTCCAAAACTTTAAGATAAAAGAAAATGGAAAACACTTGGTCAAGTCAAAGAAATGTGAAAAAGAAACAAAAAAGAATCAAGAAAGCACGGCATACACAAAACAAAATGTCAAAAAAGTACAAGTAAGACTGGCTCCAAGAAATGTGGATATGTTGAATTGGCCAGTCAAAAGCCATACTACATCAAAAAGACAGAGAGCCATTTGTAGAGAAATTACAGGAGATGAAATTTAAAGCAGCAACAATAGGAAGATTAAAGTGATGATGGGGAAAAAGAGATACTAGAGAAATATTAATATGTGGAAGGCAAAAATAATAACAGAAAATCAGAAAAATCCAATCAAAGTCCCAAACAATAATAGGAACAAAGATAAATATTTCACTTTCATAAAAGATGCCATATACCAAAATTTAAACAATACAATCTGATAGTATAGTTTCAAAATACAAGGAGGTGCAAATAAAAGAACTTGAAACATTGACAGAAATGGTGGATAAATTTAATATACCTTTCCCAGATACCAATAATTCAAGTACAAAAGCTATCTTGAGGAAAAAACTGAAAGCTTTTGATTCATTTATTAGAAAACAGAAAATAATTAGAACACATAAATTGTTTTACCCCAAGAAGTTTGAAAAGAGAACAACGCACTTCACAAAGCCAAATAAAGGTGAAAATAATAAAGGCAGAAATGTAAAAAGTGGAAGACAAAAGCTTAAGAAGAAGAATTGGAAGTATGACTAAAATATGATGCTGTTAAAAAACAAGTGAAGAAGAGGCATGCACGCTGTTTTGTGTTAGTGGAGACGTATCCACAAGGTAAATTCCTCGGAGTAAAACTGCTGAGCCAAAGTACAATTGCGTGTGTAATTTTGTTAGGTATTGCTAAATTCAGATTATAAAGATTACACCATAGCACTCCCATTAGCAATATGTATAGGTTTCTATTTCCTGACAAGCACACCCACAGAATGTTGCAAAGTCTTTGGGTTTTTGCCAAAATGATGGATTAAAAAATAGCAGATGAATATCTATTTAATTGAATTTGTCTTGTTTTGAATGAATTTGAGCATGTGATCGTATGTTAAGTCATTTGTATATTTTCTCCAGCACAATTCCTATTTTGGGGATCATATTTATGGAGGTGTTTGTTTTTCTTCCGGGTGTTAGAGAGGTCTTTGTGTGTTAGGAAGATTAACTTTCTGGATTAGAATTAGCAAAGCTCTTTTCTCAGTTTATCATTTCTCTTTGACCTTGCTTATTTTCATCTATATGTGTAATTTTCCTAAGCCAAATTTACCAGTTTTTCTTTTATTACTTGGAGGTTATATATTTTTTCAAATATTTATTTATTTAGTTTTGAGATGGTCTTGCTCTGTCACTTGGACTGGAGTGCAGGGATGTGGTCATAGCTCACTGCAGCCTTGAAGTCCCGTGCTTAAGCAATCCTCCCCTGAGCAGCTGAGACTACATGGTTGCATACATGTATAGTCCCAGGCTAAATAAAAAAAATTTTAGAGAGGCAAGGGTCTCACTGTTTGCTCAGCCTGGTCTTGAACTTCTAGGCTCAAGTGATCCTTCTTTCCTGGCCTTCCAAAGTGCTGAGATTGTAGGAGTGGGCCACTGCATTGGTGCTTCTAGGTTTTAAATCAGGCTTTGTCTTCTCCCAGGTTGACTGGAATTTATCCACATTTTCTTCTTTAAGCTGGGTGGTTTCATTTCCAAAATTTTAGATCTCTGATTCAATTGGAATGTATTATGGCGTCTGAGGTAAAATACAGATTCTATTTTGATCTCATTCCAAATGACTTGGTTCATTCTTTCTCTGTCTTTTCCTCTTCCTTCTCTCTCTGGAGATGTCAAAGACTAACATTTACTTCATCATTCAGGGTCAACATTCCTGGTGCACTGTGGACCATTTCAGTGTATAGATTCAGCATTCTTTTCATTTTTGAAATGCTTTGCTGGATTATGGCTTTAATATCATTTCTACTTCACTTTTTTTTTTTTTGTACTTTGGAGACGATCATTGAACCTTGAACAAATGGGTCAGAGAAGCTGACCCCTTGCACAGTTGAAAATTCACGCCTAACTTTTGACCCCTTCCAGAACCTTACTACTAATGGCCTACCATTGACTGGAAGCCTTGCTGATAGCATCAACAGCTGATGAATAGTATTTTGCACATTGTAGATTGTATTGCATGCTATACTCTTACAATAAAGAGAGTTAGAGAAAAGAAGGAAGAGAAAATGTGAAAAGTTCTTCATCCTTTCACTTCACATTAAGTGTCCTGTTGGCTGCATGCAGATTATGTGAAAACTTTTTTGCTTACCTGTGGTGGCGGGTATATCATGAACATTATGCACAGACCTTTGGCTTGGTAGACTTCTTTTGTGTTTGTGTATTTAATATGTGGCCCAGGACAACTCTTCTTCTTCCCATGTGGCCCAGAGAAACCAAAAGTTTGGACACCCCTCAGGAGGAGAAGGAACAGGAGGGGGTGGTTTAGAGGTGGCCGAGATGGAAGGGAATCCACAGATCCGCGAATCTGCAAAGTTCAAACCCATGTTCAAGGGTCACTGTACAGTTATGCATATTTTAGAGTTTTTTTTTTTTTTTGCCTAATTCTGTTTCTAGCTTTCTATTTTGTCCTTTTAGCTTTCCTTTATTTTGTTTCTGTTCTCTGTGCTCCGTATAGTACTTTCTGCTGTAGGCAGCTCGTTAACTATTCTTATTTTTGAGATGATTTGTTATAATTTCTTTCCTGTGTTCCGACAGATCTCTTTACACATCTATCTCTTTGCTGTTGTTATTTTGTTATTCATGTTTATTCTGAGTTCTTGAAAATATGATTTGTAGCTTTCTTCACGTTCATGATTGTTCTTCAAATGACATTTAATCCATAAAACAGTGTTACGTTGTAGCTTTTTTTCCCTTCATGGTTGATTTTTTCCGCAGTATTTTCATCAGCTGAAAAGTTTTGATCCTCACTGTTTACTTCGTCTAGTAGTTTTGCCTATTTGCTTGCTACCTTTTCCTGTTCGTACCAAATGTGTAGAAGTTTTGAACTAAAAATGCCAGGCAATTTTACGAAGGCGAGTTGGTGCCATCATCTGGTTTCTTGGTTCAAGAGTGCCCTCTGCTGTTGACAACAGGTAAGTGCTGTTTTTAAAATAAATGGGGACTTGGTGCAATGCTTGTTGATCTGATTTATATGGAAAATTAGAAATTAGGTGGTTTTCATTATATTGAAGAACAGGTCTATCAGAAAAATAGTCATTTATCAGAGATTTTATGATTATCTTTCTAGGAAATGAATCAAATAAACTGACAGTTTATAAAAATAAAATGTTCTTCAAGATGGTTTGCTAGACATTTAAAAAAGGTTTTCTTATCCATCAGTAATTAACTATTTACAAACAATGCTTTATTTTATGCATAACACTTAATTATATCTGAAAGTACTTTATTTGTTCATTGTATGCATCTCCCCAATACAATGTGAATTTAAATGGATAAAGGACCTTTAATACCGTATTTATTGCGGTACCTCAGTACCTAAAGCAGTCACTGACACATAAAAAATGCTTTTTGTAAATAAACGAATGGAAAAACTAAAGACCCTATTCATAACAACAAAAAACTATGAAATACCTATAAGTAAATCAAACAAGAATTTTTTTGTGATGAATAACACAAATATGGAAATATTAAAATATAAACATATAGCCTGATGTTTTATCACAGCATGATAAAACCCCATGCAATCACTACCAGATAAAGACATAAGAGTACTATTATCACTCCAAAAACCCACTTGTGTTCCTTTCCATCTTCTTCAGAATATACCCAGTATGCTGACTTCCTACACGGTGGTTTAATTTTGCCTACTTTTGAACTTTGTATAGAGAATCGCACATTATGTATTCTTCTACGTTTGGATTTTTGGTTCAGTATTGTAGGGAAACTCATCCCCTTTGTGGTTTGCAGCTCTGGCTCATCCTCGTCTTTACTGTGTAGTGTTATTATTTACACATTCTACTGTTGATGTATCTTTGGGTTTTCAGTATTTGGCTATTTTAAATAATTCTGCCATAAACATTCTTGTATGTGTGTGTTGGTGCCCATGGGTAAATATCTGTGTTGATGTATACACAAGGTGGATTTGGTAGGTCATGGGTTATATACATATTCAACTTTGATAGAATCTTCTGATTAATGAGACCTTTAAAATTTTACATAGTCCAACTTGGTAATCTTTACTTATCCATAGTCCAATTTGTTAAACTTTACTTAATCTTATGTAAATGCTTTAGTGTGCTCTATGTAGCCCTGCAATCCAATTATAATGGAAATTTGTGAATGGTCTTAGGTAGGAGTCAAGATACCCTTTTTCTCTATCATAGGTATTCAATGAACTTAGCATAATTTATTAAAGGCAGCTCTTTTTCTTCCCATGTGGAGTAAAAAGTTTGGACACCACTGAGGAGGAGAAAAAAGGAGGGATTGGTTTAGAGGTGACAGAGATAAGTTAAAAAACAAACAAACAAAACCTCTCTTTGCCCACTGCTCTGCAACAATGCTTAAAAAAATAAAGTGTGCACATACACATCAAAACTTTTCTGGGCCTCTGGTCTGGCCTATCCTTTGGGAAAGCCATACCAACAATTATTCAATTAATTATTGAAGAGGTCTCAATAGATGTTACTTCCTCTTTCTCCATCAAAAGTGTTTTGGCTACTTCTGGCCCTTTGTTATTTCCTACAAACTTGGTATCAGCTTGCCAATTTCTGAAAAATGAACTTTCTGGGATTTTGATTGAGATTGCAGTGCTCAATTTTGAGAAAATTGATATCGTTATAATACTGAGTTTTTGAAATCTTAAGTAAAATATACCCCTCCATTTACCTGGTTTTCTTTTTTAAAATTTTAAAAAACTTTATTCCAATTAGTATGAGGGCACAATATTTAGGTTACATTGTTCTTACTTCCAGGGTAAAGTTCCATTTGTAGAAGAGCCCCTCACCCAGGGGGTGTGTTATACAGCCTCACAATGTGCACATTAGGTGACATCCCGCCTCGTGCCCTCCCTCCTTCTGCCATACGTCCTTCCCCCTCCCCTCCTGCTTCCCTCTACCCCCAAACTGGACTATAATATTGTTTTATTGTTCTTAGGACCATGTAATTGTTTATATATTGATTTCATATTAGTAAGGAATACATTGGATTTTTATATTTCCATTCTTACGATACTTTACTAAGAAGAATGTATTTCAACTCCATCTAGGCAATTATAAAAGATGTAAAGTGTCCATTTTTTAATGGCTGAATAATATTCAATGGTACACATACACCACAGTTTGTTGATCTATTCATGGGTTGATGGGCACTTAGGTTGCTTCTATGACTTGGCAATTATGAATTGAGCTGCAATAAACATTCTAATGCAAAATCTTTGTGATAAAATGATTTATGTTCTTCTGGGTCAAATGGAAGGTCTACTTTTAGTTCTCTGAGGATTCTCTCTACTTCTCTCCAAAAGGGCTGTACTAGCTTACAACTCTGCCAGTGGTATAGAAGTGTTCCCTTCTCTCCATATCCACGCCAGCATCTGGTGTTTTGGAACTTTGGGATGTGCGCTAATCATGCTGGTGATATCTTAGAGTGTTTTTGACTTGCATTTCTCTGATGATTAAAGTCAATGAGCATTTTTTCATTTGTTTGTTTGGCCATTCATCAGTCATCCTTGGAGAAGTTTCTGTTCAAATCTCTTGCCCACTTACAGAAAGAGTTGTTTGCACTTTCTTATTTAATTTGAGTTCTCTGTAGATTCTAGTTATCAGACCTTTGTCAGATTTATAACATGCAAAAATCTTCTCCCATTCTGAGGGCTGTCTGTTTGCACTGTTTGTGGTACTCTTAGCTGTGCAAAAGCTTTTTAGCTTGATCAAGTCCCAGTTATTATTTTTGGTGTTGCTGCAATTACCAGGGGAGTCTTCCTCATAAAGTTTTTTCCCAGGCCAATATTTTCAAGTGTTTTCCCTACTCTCTCTTCTAGAATTTTTATTGTTTCATGTCTTAAATTTAAATCTTTTATCCAATGAGTATCAATTTTTGTCAATGGTGAGAGATGTGGGTCCAATTTCTGTCTCCTGCATGTGGATAACCATGAAGAGCATCTCCCAGAACCATTTGTTAATAAGGATTCTTTCCCCCATTGCATATTTTTTATTAGGTTTATCAAAGATTGGATGATGATGTATGGGTGGGTTTATCTCTAGATTCCCTATTCTATTCTACAGATTTGTGTCTCTATTTTTGTGCCAGTACTGTGCTGTTTTGATCACTATAGCCTTGTAATTGTAATATAACTTAAAGTCTGGCAATGTGAGGCCTCTGGATTTGTTTTCTATTTCTAAGAACTGCATTTACTATTTGGGTTTTTTTCTGGTTCCATATGAATCAAAGTACTATTTTTGCAAGATCTTTAAAGTATGACATTGGTGCTTCAGCTGGGATTGCATTAAATCTATAGATTGCTTTGGATAGTATGGACATTTTAACAATGTTGATTCTTTCCAGCCATGAGCATGGTATGTTCTTCCGTTCGTTGACATTTTCTGCTTTTTCCTTTCTCAAACTTTCATAATTCTCTTTATAGAGATCTTTCATGTCTTTCATTAGATATATTCCCAGGTCTTTAATCTTCTTTGGTGCTACTGCAAAAGAAGTAGAGCAGTGATTCTCAACCTTCCTAATGCCACAACACTTTAATACAGTTCCTCATGTTGTGGTTCCCTGGGAAGAACTGTATTAAAGGGTCGCGGCATTAGGAAGGTTGAGAACAACCGGAATAGAGTCTTTGATTCTGTTCTCAGCTTGACAATTACTGGCATATACGAAGGCTACTGATTTGTGGGTATTGATTTTGTAACCTGAGATGCTGCTATATTCCTTAATCGCTTCTAAGAGCTTAGTATATGAGTCTCTGGGGTTTTCCAGGTATAAGATCATGCCATCTGTGAAGCGGGAGAGTTTGACCTTCTCTGCCCTCATTTACTTAGTTTTCTTAGTTTCTCTAAATTACGTTTAATCTTTTTCTATATGTAGGCTTATCAATCTTTCATATTACTAGGTACATGATGTTTTTTATTATAGTAGAACCCCCACAATTGATTACCTCCCTACATTGACCACCTCCTTAAGTTGACCTAATTTTCATAGACTGGACATGTACCACATGTCCATATCAGTACAGCAGGCCTAGTTCCTTAGGTTGACCACCTCTGTATGTGGGCCAGTTACAGACACTTGGGCGGTCAACTTTCAGAGGTTTATAATTGACAGATAAAATTGTGTGTATGTACCATGTATAACACGATGTTTTGAAAATTATAAACATTGTGCAATGGCTAAATAGCTAATTAACATATGGATTACCTCACATAGCTTTCTGATACTCTTCTAAATCATATATGTATTTTAAAAGTTTCTAACTGCATGTTGCTACTACATTAAAAATACTGGATTTTAGCTACTGACATTGCATTCTGCAATCTTGCTAAACTCAATTCTAAATTTTATAATGTATGTCTAGTTCCTTTGTGCACAATAATTTTGCTTTTCCTTTCAAACCCTTTTACCTTTTAAATTATAAACTAATTAATCAATTAAATAATTGCTTTATTGTACTTGCCAAGGTCTCTGGTTCAATATCGAAGGGAAGATGTACTAGCGAGCGTGTCTGTTTTGTCTTATCCAAGAATTGTAAGGAAAATTTTGAAAAGACGAACAGCAAGGGGCTTGGGCTATATATTAAAATACTTCTGTTTTAGGTCAGGTACCCTAGAAGCTGAGAGGAAGATAGAGGTTTTTGTTCAGGTGGTTTTTGTATGTGCATGTGGGGGTTGGGGGTAGGTGCTTCTTTGGAAGAAGCAGGACAGGGAGAGAAACGTTTTGATGAATCATGTGGTTTCTAGAGATTGGCTTCAGTCTGATCACATGAGAGAGGCCTGGAGCAGAGATTACCCTATAAAGTCAGTCCTACCTGTTGCAAGAAGGCTGCCCTTTCATACGCTTGTGCCAGTGAGTCATGTCTGGGGTGTGCCCTGGTTGGTAGGTGGAGTGCCCAGGCAGGTGGCTCCCATTTGGCTGAATAACTTGCCTAAGAGAAAGGGCATCAATGAATTACAAGCCAAGACAGCAACTAGGGATGGATATACTGCCTGGTAAATGGAATCTGTTTAGGATAACAGCAACACTCCCTGCATCATAGGTTCAGAAGAGAAAAATGTTACAAGTCAGTGTCAGTGACAGGTGCAGAGAGGTTTTACCACAACAGAGAATTATGGAGTAGAACATGGAGAACCTTCAGTTTCCACAGGAACCCCTTTATGATTATTGACCACAACATATTTCCTACCTTTGGGGCAGTTTGGATACTAGAAAGATGAGACTGATAAGATATTATAGAAGAATAGGGAGCAGTCCAATGATTGGAGTTTATGAAAACACTGAAAATTAGGTTTCAAGAGAATACAGATGAGAAGCTCTCACCAGATGGAAGTATTTTGGTGTTTAGAAATTTACAACAGGACAGGTTTCTGGTGATGACAATAGTCAACATGTGACCATGAGAGTGGGCTCCTGTAGAGGAAGGAAAGGGACAGTCAGGGAAATGAGAGGCACAGTGGACGCGAATGATGAGGGTGGTGGTGTAGCAGTTGGTGTGGACAGCAAGACCCTGTGCAGAGCACCAGAGCAGCCTCTGGTGGGGACAAGGGCAGCCCAGCTTGTCAGGGCAGGTCTCCAAAGGGGACCCTTGAGGGTGACTGAAGGAAGAAATGTTTGGAAGAAGTGAGAGTAGGAGGAAAAGCAGGATTAGTGACCATTCCTCCTTATCCCAGGACGAGTGGTTGCTCCCAGAGAAGGCTTTGTGGGGTAGTCATCCTCAGGGGAAGCCAGGGGGCCCTGTGAGAACCCAGTGGCAGAGAAACAGCCTGAGGACAAAGCAGAGGACCTATGGAAATGGCTGGGCAGTAGAAAGGAAGTCTTGGAGCCACAGAGAAAGAAATTGGTGGGCAGCAACTGATAACGATGTCCAAATATAGATCATTACTGCCTGCACAAAGATTTTATGCCATTTAGAGAAACTGACACTTTCATTCTGTTGGTATGCAGAGTTATCTCCATAACTAAGTGTTAATTCTTTCTAAATCTTACCCAATTTGTGTCTGTCAGTGACCATTAATTTAATCAATTTAATACTGCTTTGAGTTTGCTTACATAGCATTAATCAAAAATTTTTCCTTGAGCAAAGCAAATTTTTAGTATTGAGACTGGTACATACCAAAGCCTTTGCGTCTTTGTCCCTAAGGAGGTGTTTCTCCAGTTGGGACTCACTTGCTTGAGAAAGGGCAGCACAGCCAGGTCAGAGCCAAGTGCCCTTCTGGGAGTTGCAGCCCAGTCACGTGGCAAAGCTTCATGCTGTCTGCTGAACATCAAAGCTGAGAGGAATCCAAGGGCTGCAGCTTTTAATGAACTAGTAGGACCAGTAGAAAAGCTCCAGACTTGGCAGGAAAAACCGGAATCTGGAGGCATAATTTCCTATTAAGTTTTAATTTTTTTTGGTAGAGTTGCTTTCCTGAAATCAGTAAAGGTGATTTTTGGTGAATTTCTGGTGTCTGGAACTGTGTCTGGTACTTGGTAGACTACTTAGTGAATGTTTATTGTGTGAGTTAAGATGAGAGATTTCATAATTAAGGGACAGAATGCTTGAGAATAGGAGTCAATGTGTGCGTGCATGTGTACGTACGTTTGCAAATGCCTGGCACACTGTTCTCACTCCTTTTCCTTGTTCTGCCCTAGCAAGATAGTTTTCATTCCTTTTCTTCTCTGCATTTGCCACACCAAAATAATGCGACTGCAAAGATAATTCTATTATACAGAATGGCTTTGTCATGATACAACTCCGTCTATCTGTGGTAAGTCAAAACATTAAATTTATGCCTTCATCAGGCTGTACAGCAGTGGTTTCCAAACTTGGTGCACATGGTGATCACCTGAGGTGATAAAAACTATGTTGTCTGGTTTCTACCTGGAGATACTGACTCAGTTGGGTCAGGGGTGGAGCTTGGCCATAGTTTCCTTTTTTTTAAAGTTCCTCAGGAGGTTTTAATAAGCGTGCAAGGTGGAAAACAGAGCTGAGGCAGACAGAGAGAACTTCCTCCTTCCTTGCCCAGCCGCTTCTGTCTCCAAAAGTCAGGTAAGTTCTTCTTTGGGTTCCAGTTTAAGAGTTCTGGATTTTGAGAACACCGATGTTTGTTGATTTGAAAGAAGTACTTTTATTGTGCATAGGCTTTCAGTGGGGGTGGTTTTATGCCTACATGGCTATACTTTATTTTCTTCCTACATTTCATGCCTACATGGCTATACTTTATTTTCTTAATTTTGTTTGGTAGTAAGTTAATTCAATTTTACTTTTGAGTTAACCTGCAAGGAGACCCTTTAAGAAAACCTGAGGCTGAAAAAAACTTCCCTGCTTTCCTGTCAGAGGCAGGCGCTTTAGCAGAGATGGGTCCTTTGAGAGAACAGCCTTCAAAGCATGTGGGCTTTCAAAAACTTCATTTTACATTACACTTATTTGTTGTTGTAGAATTCTTCTTAAAACCTTTATTAACTGTTATGAAGTTAATATGTTAACAGTTATAAATTGGGCTGGCAATGAAGAATAAACCTGTTCTACCTGTTTATTTGTGGTAAATGTCAATTGCACTTCAAAAATTATTTTTTTTGTGAGATAACTAAAATAATACAAGCTCATGTACAAGCCTAAGACAATACAGAAAAGTATATAAAAAAGAAAATGCTTTCACTACCACTTAGTAATCCATGACCAGTAATGCCTCTTCACCCAGAGTCCAGTTTTCAGGCAGTTAGGGATTGAGGTTGGTGAGAATTGATCAATTCTGCTACTCTCTGCAATGGATTTTGAGTGAACTGAGAAATAGAAAGCATCAGGTAAGGTGCAACGATTGGCTTTGTTATTGTTAGGCTGGCTTGGAGAGCACTGCTTGGACTTGGGGTGCATGGGCATCCCCACACCTCACCCTGCCTTATACTGGACCCAGCAGCTAGATAAGCTAGACAAGGGCTGAGTCTGCCCAGGGAAGCTCCATGCAGGGAGGAGGGTACGGGAAGGTAGAGGCAGGCAGGTTCCGACAGATGACAAGCCAGAATAGTTATTAAGGCCTTTATCCTGCTCCCTGGGGAAATGAGAACTGAGAACGACTAGGTGATGCCAGCCTCCAGCTCATTACTGCCTCCTGTCAAGAGGAAGCCAAGGGAAGGGGTGAGAAGCAGGCAGGAAGATTTCCCACAGCACAGGGAGAGAAGGGTTGACAAGCACACTGGAAGGGTTTCCCCCACGACATAGGGAGAAGGGGTGCCCACAGGAAGGGTTCCCACAGCACATGGCAATCCACATGCTCAGTTTTGATTGTTGTGGCTGTTCTAGATCTCATTAAAATCATCATGGATTCACTCAGCACAGCTAGCACTTATTTGGGATTTGATCTTCTCAATAAGCCGAGGAAAAGAACTGATGGCAACATCCTCTTCTCGCCTGTGAGCATCTCCACTACCATCGGCATGATCCTCATGGGAAGCCGAGGAATCACTGCCTCCCAGTTACAGGAGGTAGGGGGGCTTCCTTTGTTTTATATGCATAGACTCATTTTGATGGTCAGCCTTCCAGCATTACCTTGAATCTATCTGTTCTCAACTTGACCAGTGGGCCAGGAAACAGACTATCAAGACATGTAGCAATTTCCAGTTTTTCAGGAAAGCCCTCTTCCCTCTCCAAATACCCTCATCACACCTACCCCAGGAAGCTTGAAGGTGTTTTCAGTGGGGACTGGGTGTGTGACCTCGTCTAAAGCCATTATGCTCATAATTACACAGCTCACGAAGACCAACAAGTACTGGAAAAAGTGACATAATCCCAACTTGCATATAAATGACACATCAAAGAGGAATACATGAATGGATAAACCAATGTAGGCTCCTCAGCAGGAATTCGTGGGAAATGCAGACCTTCCATGATTTTTCCAGGGGAGAAGTTGTGTACCATGGAAGTTCCTTTAACAAACATCTGCTTTCGTCAGACTAATTCTGCATGAAATTTCTCTGCTCTGACCATCACAATAATATTTTTTGTCCTTTCCAGGTATTTTGCTCTGAGGAAGACACGGAGAGCTCAGGAATAAAAGCTGAAGAAGAAGTAAGGAGACTTCAGTTGGGTTTGTTTGTTTGTTTGTTTATTTGTTGTAGGTGTGGGCTCATCAGGGAGAAGGACTTGGAAAGGCATGAAAGAGTTATCACTTCACTCTTATTATTAAATGATAATAATCACTACAGCCAAATAATGTTTCTAGGATTATACCATAACACTAAACTCTTAATATTAGGAAGAGACCTTAGCTTTAATGGACAATAACCACCATGCTATAACTGGCAAAGGCTAATAGGTTGGAAATCCCCTTAACAGATTGCCTGAGTTTTGTAGTTACTGAGTGCAAGTCCTGGCTCAGTCACTTAAGAGCTATGCTACTTTGGGCAACTTATCTTCCTTCAGCCACTGTAAAGTGTTCATAGGAGTATCTGGAACACATTGGTGATGGTAGTGGTAGTACTAGGTGATATTATTACTAAATTCCATTCATATTTTTAGCGTTTGGTGGTGTTTTATTAGTAGAGGACCAATGAGGTCTTTTCCAGCTTTAGTGTTCTAGTATTCCTCCCCCAAAAGACAGTCTGTATAAATATGAGAAAGGAATAAGTCTATTGGATCAGGGCTAGCATCAGGAAATGACCCAAGTTCTCAGGAATGGCATGACTGCTCTGATAGTATTTATAGTACATTTTCAGACCCTCGTAAAATCATAGTTCAAATCACCCAGCAATGTAGCAGTTCACCTCAAAACCTTGAAAGGCAAGGTCGTCTGAGGGTATCTCTGGAGAGTCAGCCTTCCTTCTAGTGTTTGCACAACAGAGTTGGGTCAGGAAGCTTCTCTGGAGTCCCCTCAATGATTGAGGAGCACAGTTGCTTTCAGCATGATTTATTTCCCAGTCATGATAGGCAATACATGGAATCTTTGTATAAGTTAGAAAAAGGCATGTTATCTGGGATAAGATTCCCTACTCCTGGGTGCAGGGCCTGACGACTGGAGTGGAAATTGAATTTCAGCTTTGTGCTGGGCATATCCTGTGCACATTCCCGAGTGGCAGCTCTGTCCATTCCACAGGAGCCACAGAGGTAAGAAGGATAGCATTACTGAATGAAAGAACACTAGGACTGAAATATTTCTTAAAAGTCTTCTATTCTAATCACATCATTTAGTGATTTGTCCAGAGATAGGCTTGACATGTACCATTTGAATGAATCTAGGATATTCTGAGCCTTGATTTTAAAGAGACATGGGTACAAAAAGTGTAAGGAATGATGCAATAAATGCCTTATAATTCCTCTGCTCAGAATAAGAAATAAACCATTACCAAATCAGCTGATGCCCCCCTTAAATAACTTCCTTGGGTCCACACCATCTTGTCCTGAGAGAGGAAATTCCACTATTGTGGATGAAGTTTCATTTTTCTCATATATTTGTAATATTATTTCATTAAATACAGTACCTTTTGTCATTATTGTTTGAAACATGATTGTTTTTGTTTCAACATTATGGTTATAAGATTCATTTATTTTAGGTGGACACTTGTAGCTTTAGTTTATTTATTTTTATAGCTGTTTATCTGTTTACCTTGTTAATAGGCTTCCTCCCTCCCTCCCTTCTTTCCCTCCTTCCTTCTTTCTTTCCTCCCTCCCTCCTTCCTTCACTCTCTCCCTCCCTCCCTTTTTACCAAAAAAGGAGAGTTTCTCTAGTTGGGGGCTATTCAATTTAGTAGCCATTCAAGAGGCTCCTGAGCACTTGAAACATATCTAGTCCATATTGAGATGTATCAACTACACACTGGATTTCAAGAGCTTAGTATGAGAGAAGAATGCAAAATATAATTAATTTATTAAATTATTTTTACTGAAATAATGTATATTTGTAATAAATTAATTTATAATCAATATTTATTGTTAGTTATATGTTGAAGTGATGATGTCCTAGATTTGCTGGGTCAGATAAAATATAGTATAAAATTTAATTTCATTTGTTTCTTTTTACTCTAAAAAGCATAGTCACTAGAAAATTAGAGATTATATATGTGGCTCACATTAGTAGCTTATATTATATTTATATGGGACAGCATTTGGCATAGCACATATTGAGGGTATGTGTATGTTCAACTTTATTAATTATTACTAAAGGGATTGACCAGTATTTATTCCTGTCATCAATGTGTCTAGACCCACTTCAAAGAGTTGTTCAGGGAGAGTGGGACCTGAAATCCCACTGGCTTCATAATTCCTGGTCATCTGTATATGTACCTTATACTATATCTCTATCTATGTCTCTATCCATCTGTATGTTTTCTGTATCTGTGTATGATCATGTGACTTTGTTCTCTGTTAATGGATAAATTACATTAATAGAAATTCTAATGTTAAGTCCTTCTTGCATTTGTGAGATAATCAACTTGGTTATGGTTTTTAGAAAATTATACACTCTTAGTTTGGATTTGCTCATATTTTGATGAGTTTTTAAAAAATTTGTTACCAATGAGATCAACCAGTAATATTTTTTTCCTTGTACTGTCCATGTCCAGTTTTGGTATCAGGTAACAATAAACTTATAAAATGAATTGAAGACTATTTCCTCTTTTTCTATTCTCTGGAAGAATTTATATAATCCGAAATACATGTAATTTTTTAGATTTCTTTTTTTTTTGGAATTTGGATTAAAATTACCTGGGCCTGATGATTTTTTTTGTTTCTTTTTTGGGGGTGGCGGGTTAGGATTTTTCATTACTTAGTAAGTTGTGGTGTTTTTGTTTCTTTTTGAGTCAATTTTAAGTACTATTTTAGGTTTATTTTTCATTCATTTTATTTCTAGAGTTGAGATCAGTCATGACATACATCCTCATGTGATTGGGCTAAAACCCACCTGCTGAACATGGGCCACACCAAACATATGGCCACCAAACTGAGGGAAAGATACAGCAGCCACATTCTCTTATGGGAGAATCTAGGCTAGCTTTTGCCAAGATAAGTGATTGAGTTTTTATTTTCATGTTCAAGATTGAAAAGACAGAGGAGATTAATCACCTGTTCCAAAAGTTTTTGACTGGAATAAGCAAACTCACTGATGATTATGGACTGAACATAACCAACAGGCTGTTTGCAGAGAAAACATATCTCTTCCTCCAAGTAAGTTTTGCTATGTCTACCACACTGTGGGCGGTATTCAGGAGCGGCCAAGTGGCCCCGTCAGGACAGTGGTTGCACATGTGGCTGTGTGATTTCTCTGCCTGTTTTCCAGACATCCCAAACTTTAGAGAGTTTCTACGTAGTCCTGGAAATCTGCATTTGATTTATGCTTTAACTCCATTTTACCTGCATAAAAACGCCTGTGGCGGCATTCCAAGTGATGTGCCCAGGGCTTTAAAATCTCTCTTACGATGTCCTAATGTACAGATAACTTTATTTGGAAACATAGTCAATTAATAAATTGATTTTTCAACTTCTTTCTATTCTTTCCTTGTTTCTCCTAAAGAAATACTTAGATTATGTTGAAAAGTATTACCATGCATCTCTGGAACCTGTTGATTTTATGAATGCAGCAGATGAAAGTCGAAATAAGATTAATTCCTGGGTTGAAAGCCAAACACAAGGTAGTGTATGTGTGGGTCATTTATCAAATGACAGCCTGCTGTCAGCGAAGCCTGGGCTTGGCACTGCCTGGGTGCCAGGCAAACAGGCTTTGGCAGGGGGTGGGAGGGAAGGACTTGGAGTGGGTCTTGCACAGTTGGAAGGGCGGGGCTGGGCGTAGGGATGGGCGAGGGCACTGCAGATGGTGGGTCAGTCTCAGCAAGTGTAGGGAGAGCCAAGAGGAGCCAGAGAGGGGACCAAAGGAAGCCAACTACATAGAAAAACTTAGGGGGAGATTTGTTTGCACGAGGCCATGGCATGCAGTATATTGGGGGCTTTGGAGAGTGGGCTCCTGCCTGGCTTGGGCTTATGTTCTTTCCTTTACATAAGAACCTTTCTTCCTGAGCCTAGGACCCTAAGTGAAAATGTCCACAGGTTTCTCTTTGCTCAGTGAGAAACGTGCCACCCTCCCGTCAAGACCCGACTGTGCCTCCTGCAGCTGGGGCCACTTGCACCTCCTCTCTACCTAAGCATTATGCAGGGATAGAAACAACATTCAGCCCCATCCAGAACAGAGGACTTGACAAACGCCATGTTCCATTCTCCCCTGTCATCCTCTAGAATGAGCCAAACATGTGAGCAATAGCAAAGAGGAACATTAATGTGAAATACACCCCCAGGAGCAACAGCTACTGTTTTAGTGTTAGAGTTTTTATTTAGAGTTACATGTTTTTGGCTTGGCATCTGTGGCTCAAGCGGCTAAGGCGCCAGCCACCTACACCTAATGTGGCGGGTTTGAATCCAGCCCGGACCTGCCGAACAACAATGACAGCTGCAACCAAAAAATAGCCTGGCGTTGTGGCTGGTGCCTGTGGTCCCAGCTACTTGGGAGGCGGAGGCAGGAGAATCGCTTGAGCCTAGGAGTTGGAGGTTGCTGTGAGCTGTGATGCCACAGTACTCTACCCAGGGGGACAGCTTGAGGCTCTGTCTCAAAAAAAAAAAAAAAAAAAAAGAAGAAGAAAAAAAACAGAGTTACATGTTTTATCCCAGTTTTCAGGGAGACCTATGTTATTTCAAGTGCATTTTTTGCCTTCATTCTTAGTCCAGGGAAAGAAAATTAAAAGAAGCATAGAAAAAAGGGGGGGCTATCAAAAAGTTGGTCGATCAATAGTTTTAGAATTTAGTGTGGGTTGGGCTGAACTCAGACACAAAACTATCAACTTTTCTAACAGAATAATCTCTATACCTCATGCAGTAACTATATCAAATGGGTAAGAAGAATAATAGCTACCCCTGCGCGTTTACTATGTGCTAGATGGTGTCTTCAGTACTTACGTGTGTTAAATCATTTACTCCTTTCAACAATGCTATGAGGCAGATTTTATTCCTATTTTACAGATTTGGAAACTGAGAGCTTAAGTAACTTACCCAGGAGTCCTCCGCTGATAAGAGGCAAAACTGGATGCTGACAGAAGCATCTGACCCGGAGTCTGGACTCTTAACCATCAACCTCAGTTTATCCAGTGGGATAAATAGGCGATGGGCAGAGTGAGAATTTTCCTGCAAATTCTGCCAGCAAAGCTTTTTTTTAGCAAGGCCTTCAGGTGCTGACCTGGCTGTGTTTTTAATGGTCAGTCATACCCATTTGCATCATTTCTGCTGCATGCATTGCTTGTAATTGAGAAGAACGGGCCAATTTTTGTTTGTTATTGTTTGTTTGCAGAAAGTACCAAGGACCTGTTTCCAGATGGTTCTCTTAGCAGCTTGACCAAGTTGGTGCTGATGAACACAATTTATTTTAAAGGGCAATGGGATAGGGAGTTTAAGAAAGAAAATACCAAGGAGGAGGCATTTTGGCTGAATAAGGTATGGTGCGTGTTGCTCACGCGTAGGATGCAATGCCTGAAGTCATGTTTGAGCAAATCACACTGGTACCGAGGGAACGCTCCTTCTGAGACTCTGTTAATTTGTTGTAGAGTACAAGCAGATCCGTGCTGATGATGACACTGAAGCATTCCTTTAGCTTCACTTTCCTAGAGGACTTGCAGGCAAAAATTGTGGGGATTCCATATAAAAACAACGACCTAAGCTTGTTCGTGCTTCTTCCCAATGACATAGATGGTCTGGAGAAGGTAAGTACCTGCATCCTGCCTTTACTGTCACCTCCTGAGGCTTGGTGCCCCAGAGCTTGTACTGGGTGAGCCTGGACACAGGGCTTCTGAGTGCGAGCCGGCGTTTGGTGGTGCCCTCTATCCAGGTACTAACCCGGCCTGACCCTGTTTAGCTTCTGAGATCAGACGAGAGCAGATACATTCGGGGTGGTATGGCCGCTAACGGCAGAGTTAAATAGAACGTGTTTCTCATTCCACGCGACAGCTGTAAATGAACATCCAAACAGCAACGTTAAATAGTGTGTATCAGGTCTGTTGAGGACAAACAATACAGTTTGTGGATGAGCGAAAATGAACGTCGAAGTTTATATGGAAGTTCTAAAGAGGACCTAAATTCTGAGAAATGGCTGTTATTGGTGGGCTTCTTTCCTAGCCCCCTCAAACAAATAAAAATCACATATGCATATATACAGCAAATTCTGCACACTAGTCAGTACTCTCCTGGACCTTTTCAATTTCTTCCTTCGACCCTTTTAACCCCATTGATTTAGTCCCAGCCATTTTTCAGTTAAAAAACGAGTGTCCTGTACTTTGGAAATCAAGAAGCATTGGTTTCAAATCCCTGTTCCTCTAATAGTTTTCTGATGTTTGAAGCTTCTTAACTTCCTTGAACTTCAATATTGTCTCTCTATAAATGTGCTTAATGGGCAGCATTGTTGTAATGATCAGAGAAATATATCCCAGAATGGGTGGAGGATGTGGAAAGCTCTCAGGAAGTCCTAGCCGCTATATTATTATAGTACTGGACTCTGTGATACTGCTGTGAAACACAGTTAGCAGCGTTTTAATTAGAAAACATTTTGCGACAGCAACGTAGTAATATGTATGAAAGCTTTAAGAGTATTTATACTCAAAAACCCAGTTTCTTTACCTTAACTAAGGAAATAATTTAGAAGAAAAAAATTGCCTTTTGAGTCAAATCTGTGATTTCAGTATCAAATACACCTAGTTTGAAATTTATAGTAACTGTTATTTCGGTATCTGTGGTACGTATTGGGGTCTATCATAATGCCTGATACATACTACACGTTTGGGAGGTGAACGAACAGATGAACATTAGGTACAATTTATCAACTTAATGGGAATATTAGCTAGCAGTTTAAGGAGATAGATGCAGTTGTGTGGAAATGTTCAAATTATATCAAATAAATGGCATCAACTGTGACTGCAACTCTATACGTGTGTATACGTATGCATCCAAAGACTAATGGGTGATAGTAAAGTATGTTTTAAATTGGTAGGATAAAGAAATGACTTACTTAAAATTCATTTCGTGTTTTTGCATTTTCAAATATACCAAGATTTTAAATAGAGAACCCTAAGACAACTGCCTGCTTGGTAGAGAGTCTAGTGCAATGACATTTCTACTTTTATTTATTGCTAAAATTAGTAACTTTCGACTAATACAAATCGGTGTTACGCTGTTTTAAATTTTGGTTGATAAGCATGCTCTGTTCTGCTTTCCTTTCTTTTTAAAAAATAGATTATAGATAAAATAAGTCCTGAGCAATTAGTGGAGTGGACTAGTCCAGGGCATATGGAAAAAAGGAGCGTTCATCTCCATGTGCCCCGGCTGGAAGTGGAGGACAGTTACTTCCTTGAGGAGGCCCTGGCAGACATGGCGATGGGCAGCAACTTTGGTGAGTGCCAGGCCAACTGTTTGGAAATGTCCCCACGCTCCAGCTTGCAAGCCCAGAAGATCCTGCACAGATGCTGCGTAGCACTCACCGAGGAAGGCACCGAGGCTGCAGCTGGCACTGGCATCGACTTCAATGACGCATCAGCCCCGGGTGATGAAAGTTCTCATTCTGATTGCCCCTTCCTGTTCCTCATCAGACACGATGCCACATCAGACCCACGTGATGAAAACGTTTGCTGTGATCATCCGTTCCTGTTCTTCATCAGGCACAATGAGTCCAAAAACGTTCTATTTTTTGGCAGATTTTCTTCTCCTTAAGAGAGTCATTGCTGTGGCATTGCTGTCCTTAGAAAAGACGGCCACCAATGTGAGCACAGTCATATGATAGTGGAAATCGTCTGTTCTTGTGAATATTGATTTTCTCACTTACATTCCAATCCCACATTCAATCAATAATTTAATTGACTGTAATGGTGTGTGTTTGTGGTTAAAACTTTCCTTCGAAAGTGAAATGTCCTTTTTTCGGTGCCATGCAAAAGGCAAGTAAACCCGAGCTCATTGATAATCTCTCCTTGGATTCTTTTCTTTTTCTTTTTCTTTTTTTTATTAAATCATAGCTGTGTACATTAATACTATCATGGGGTACAGTGTGTTGTTTCTATAAACAGTTTGAAATATTTTCATCCTCTCCTTGGTTTCTTTTGAAAGTAAATCAATGTCTTGTGGTTTGTGCCTCAATGAAGAGAATAGTCTCTTCAGTAAATAAGAGTGGACTAACAATTTGGGAGGTCCTAGTTCTAGAATTTTGGCATATTTTAATATACAAGTAAAATAAAATAATAATTGACTCAATTCCTGTGGTCCTTTTTTCTTTTTTAAGATATTGTAGAACACTGGACCTGGGAGGGAGAATTTAGGAACACAGTAGCCAAACATGAATTAAAACTCAGATCTCAGCATAAGCTAATAAGTAATTACTTCCCATTTTATTTTTTATTCCTTAAAATTTCTTAAAATTCTTTAAAGAAACTTCTGGGTTGAGAAAAATGGCCATTCTCATAACGGCACCAAAAAATATGCAACAACAATAATGAACACTTGTACCCTTGTAAGATAAACCGCAGAAGTGATCCCTCCAGTCCTCCTTCCTCCACCCCCTCCCCCTTCCTCCCCCTCCCCATATTCTTAGGCTGTTATTAGGTTATAGCTTTCATATGAAAGCTATAAATTAATTTCATAATACAGGCGTCGTGACCCCTTGGGCTCCTGTGGCCCTGGTCTCAGTTAGCGCAGGAAGGAACCAGGCGAGAAGTGGATTAGAAGTACAAGCTTGTGGAAGGCGGGCTAGCCCTTACTTTCCGGTAGCCCCGAGCAACCTCCGCACCAGCCTTTTATTGAAAGGGAATGATACAGGTGAGCGGAGTAATTAACAATGACCACGTGCTGAGGGCACGGGCTCCTCCCACAAGGAACTCCTGTGGAGGAATGGCCCGAGGTCCACGCCTCAGCTGCAGATCATCTTGCTCGGATGTTGGCGTCTCCTACATACAGGTGTGTACATTGGATACTTTTTCTTCCATTCTTGTGATACTTTGCTAAGAAGAATATTTTCCAGCTCCATCCATGTGAACACAAGTGAATCTTTCTAAGAGTAGAATATGAACGTTTTAACACAATAACTAAGAAAATGACATGAAGGCTACGTTAACCAGTTGGATGGACATGTTTCAAATTGTATGTGAAAACACCACACTGTACCCCAGAAGTGCATTAATGTACATAGTTACCATTCAATAAAAAACCAAAACAAACAAACAAACAAACAAAAAAAAAACCCCAATAATGAACACAAGACACAGCCACACATAGACACAGACCCAGCTGTGGGACCCCGGCAGAGCACGTTAGGGACGCTTACTGAGCTGTTTGTGCAGTGCTGCCCCATGAGCACGTGATGCCAAGTTCCCGGACTTATTTATTTGCCAGACCACCTAGAGACGGGGGCCTTCTGACCTTAGACTCCCACCCACCTAAGGAAACTGGGAGACAGGGTCTTTATCTCCCGTGATGTTTGTATTTCAAAGAGATGGTTCCCAGGACCTTGAGAAAAGTCTTTCTTGGTCATAAAGCTGAAAAAAGCCTATTTAGTCTCCCAAAGGATTAATGTATATTTCAAAGAGGGGAGAAAATATTTAGAATTATAAATTTTCTAAAGGAAATACTGTGATTAAAAAAAAGAGGGGGAGAATTGCTTCCCTTATTTTCATCCGCGAGAATTAAAATGTATTATTTCTAATTTGCATGGGTCCTGACAAATGTTACACTGGGGTTTTCATTTGACATGAGGGCAATTAACCACAATCTGGTTATAACAACTGTCACATCACTCAAACACTTATGTAAGACAATGTGGTCATGAATATACTTTCAATTTCTTTTTCTTTGAACTCACCACATTGCTTTGTTTATCACTATTTACTTGAACTTATTACCAGCTGTTTCGAAACAGTTGTTGCTGAACCCACTGAATTACAGTGCATAGAAAATAGTGAATCCTTGTAGACTGTAGTCTGATACAGTGACAAGGCATTCTGATTTATTTAATGAGTCGTACTTTATTTGATATTCCATAGCAGTATTTATGTCACAGTCTGTGCACCTTGATAATTGATAGTATATTAATACAAATTATAATATTTCTGTAAGAGCCATATCTAGATTTATTAGTAAATTGACCATAGAGTCAGTGAGCTTTTTCAAAATTTAGATTTTACTAATTTCTCGAACAGATGATACATACACGATTTAAGATACAAAAGGTGAAAAAGATGTAGAGTGCATAGTCTCGGCTGCCAATATCCCCAAGCCCCTCAGTTACCCACCCATGGAATACATGCTGTGGTTTTTTATCTATTCCTGCAGAGATATGTTATGTGTTACACACAAATACGTGTATGCAGATTATTTTTTGTTCCTTCTTAGCACAAACAGTATTGATGCAAGTCCCCTTCACCTAGGCCTGGACACTACCCCCATTTGATGGTCCCCCAAACAGGCTCCTAGACCAGCTTGATCAAACTTCCATCTGAACCTTCAGAGAGAAGGGACACACTCTATTCAAGACCACATTCCTACACAATGGCAGTGTTAAAGTTAACTTCTGCCCACAGGCCCCTGGCACCAAATGGTTGTGACAGATGGTAGATATACATTCCATCTTCCCAAACCTCCCTGCCTGCAGGGTATGCAAAGCTGTATACTACCCCGTGGGCAGAGAGCTGAAATGGGCTACCTGCTTGGGAGACCCCCTGTACTGCACTAGAGGCTTTCCTATTTCCTTTCTTTTATCCCCCCAACTTGAATTGAATTCAATTTTTCTGTTGTGTGAGTGTGTATTAGTTCACTGCCGGCATCATATTAGTATCGAGCACATCGGACACTTGCTTTGCCATCCTACGATACTTTACTAAGGGGAATGCGTTTCAACTCCATCCTAGCTAATACAAAAGATGCAAAGTCTGCATCTTAAAAGTGGAGGCTTCACGACTTTGCATGTCACCCTGGTGCAGGGGCCATGGTAATCGTCTCTGTACCATTCCAATTTTAGTAGATGTGCTGCTGAAGCAAGCATGACGCCAATATTTTCAAATGCCTGTCTGACAAGTCTATCTGGGTCTGAAAAGAAGCTCAGATTCAACAAATGCAAATTTAAACCAATGATCCTCTATTCTCTACAAAACACCATCTCCTTCCATCCGATTAGTTGTAGGTCAGAAACTGGGGTGTCTTTCTTGGCTTCGCCTTTTTCCCCTTCTCTCTACTCTCTTGCCAGAATTTTGCAGATGCGACCTCCTGAATAATTCTCTTTCTCTCCATCTCTACTACCGTCCCTGTAATGGCTTCCTAATTTATTTCACAGTAACCACAGTGTTCTTTATTCTCATTTGTTTACATTGGAGTAGCCAGAGATGTATTTTCAAGAAGCAAACATGGTAATTTTATTCCCCTTAGAAAAACAAATAATCAAAGCCTGTAATTAGCTTTTCATTCTTTTCAGGATGAAACAGAAAGTTCTTTTTTTTTTTTTTTTTTTGAGACAGAGCCTCAAGCTGTCCCCCTGGGTAGAGTGTTGTGGCATTACAGCTCACAGCAACCTCCAACTCCTGGGCTCAAGCGAGTCTCTTGCCTCTGCCTCCCAAGTAGCTGGGACCACAGG
>CAUYTI010096705.1:0-17062 GCA_963575145.1 Galago senegalensis | reverse complement strand
GGCGCCCGCCACAACGCCCGGCTATTTTTTGGTTGCAGCCGTCATTGTTGTTTGGTGGGTCCGGGCTGGGGATTCGAACCCGCCACCTTAGGTGTACGTGGCTGGCGCCTTAGCCGGTTGAGCTATAGGCGCCGAGCCCATGTTTTGTTATTTCTAATTGAGGACATCAGAATCATGAAAATATATTCAAGACCAAATAATACTATCAATATAAAAATACAATATGTACAGATATTGACCCTTGTACACAACCTGCATTCTGGGGAATTTCTCAGGCATAATTTTCCTATATATTTTGTATATCTTGATTTAAAATTGTTTCCAAGATGTGCACAAGGATAGCAGAGGAATGTTGCCTTATTCAGTGAGCACAAACTCTACAGGACTCAGCAAAGCATGTTTTTTGAAGGCGATTCCTAAAGATGGGATATGGGAAGTACAATGTGGAAGTGGCCAATCGAATGTGTGCTATTAAGACAGATACTACCCAGGATGACTAGACGTTAATCCCACAGAGAAATTCTGGGAAATGATGCAAAACACATGCCTCAGACTTTTCCCACCCCAAAGGCAAGGAGGCTACAATATTTCTGCACCAACTCCCAAAAGTTATTTGAATAGGATTTTGCTGGGAAAGGGTGTTATCTCAGGTACTTTGAAGTTGGTATGCACACGGGTAGTATGATTTTCTGTAGTTCCTTTGAAAAAAGAAGTCATCGAATTTAGGTATACTGATTAGTGCCTAAAAAAGTGACTGGAATATACTAAAAAGTTACATGACCAGAGATAGAGCACTGACACCTCTACTAAATCTTTCTTCTGTAGGGAATAAAAAATGTTCTTTTTCTCTCAGTCTTTGCTACCCTTCAATTCTTGAGAAAAACAGAAAACAGCCAGAAACCACATTTGAAGATAGCCTAATTTGATTTAACTGAACTTTAAAGTGTGAAATTCACAAAATCAATTATCTATGGGAAGGTAGCTGAAAGGTTTGATGGGGGCTGGGGGTAAAAGGCGGGACCACATCTATGGAGCATACTGCAAGGGTACAAGTCAAATCTGTCAAGGGTAGAACATAAATGTCTTAACACAATAGTCAAGTAAATGAGGTGAAAGCTATGTTGATTGGTTTGATGTAACCATGTCAGATTGTATAAAAAAATCAACACATTGTACCCCACATATGCATAAATATATTCATGATCTATGTGTATATGACTTAATAAAAAAATTAAAAAAATTAATTAATAAAAATAGAAAAAGAAAGAATAATAGAATGAATAAGTAAAATATACTACAACTGTTTCATGGTTTCTTTCTGATGGACCCTAACATTCATATACACATTGATAACCCTTAGCTCAATAAATCTGACTTTATTTCAAGGAAATTGTATCTTTTCCCCAGATTTTGAAAATATATGACTATATTAGCAAGAAAAAGGCAAAAAAAAAAAAAAAGCTCTGTAGCTGCGTTTATTTTATTTATATCATTTTCAAATTGAAAATGCCCAGACTGTAAGTATAGTTTGTGTGTTGGAACGATGTATACATTTGTGTAATCACCACTCAAATAAAGACATAAAGTGTTTCTATGTCCTTCAGAAGTTTTTAAATACTACTTGTGAGTTAAGGCTTCTCTTCTTTGCACTCACTTTCCTCATTTTTATCATCTTACCAGTCCTAGGATGGACTTAAATGGATTTATATTCCACGTACTCTTTTGTGGGTGGCTTCTTTGGCACAAAGTTTTGTATCTTCCCATGTTACTGCAAGCCTCAGTATTCGTGCCTTTTTTTTACTGCTCAAGAGAATTTAATTGAGTAAATATACCAGTCTTAGTTTTTCAATTATCCTGATGATAGACATTTGAGATATTTTCCAGTTTGGGCTATTAAGAATAAAAACTGCTATGAATATTGACAAGTCAAGTCTCTGGTGGGCATATTTTCCTTCTCTTTGGTAAATATCCAGGAATGAAATGGCTAAACCATAGGGTAGCTTTGCTCTGTTCTGTTGATGTATTTGCTATCCCTATAAAAATACTGTTTCTTAGATTGCCATAGTAATCAGGAATTATAAAAACTCCTAAAAAAAGATAAAAACTCCAACTTTCTTGTTTTTCAAGAATGTTTTGATTCTAATCAGTCAATTCCATACACATTTTTGAATGAGATTGTCAAATTCTCAGAAAGTCTGCTGAGATTTTGTTTTTTTATTGGAAGGACATTGAATCTGACATCAATCTAGGGAATATTTACATCTTTATAATATCGAGTCTTCCAATTCTTAAAAATCATATACCTCTCAACTGATGTAAGTCTTCTAAAATTTTTCCTAGCAAAGCTTTGTCTGTTTCTGATACAATGTTAATGGTGCTTCTCAGGTAAGAAATACTTAAAACCTCTGTAGCTATCTCTCACAAATTTTGTTATGTTTGTAAATTTTGATTATTATTAAAATAAAGATATTTTCTAATTTCTCTTGGATTTTTTCTTTGTTTTGTGTATTATTTAGAAGTATGTTGCATAATTTTCAAAACTGCGGAGCATATTTTATATCTTACCATATTAAATTTTAACTATTTCTAATGTGGTCAGATATGATCTAATATGCACTATACTATGTATAATTTTGATATTTTAAAATTTGACTTCTTTGATATACTATCAGTGTATGGTTCATTTTGAAGCTTATTCCATGTACTTTTTTTTTTTTGAATACTTGGAATTTTATTCCCTCAGGCTCTTCCCCTCCCCAGGTTCTCTAGCCCCATCCAAGCTCCCATCTCTGTCGACCCCCCATGGTGTGTTCACTCCTGTGGGTGATGAGTGGGCAAAGGACGACCTTGCACTCACGGATCCCATGGATACTTTTCCTAGTTTCTGGAACTCAGACTTTCTCTGAAGGTAGCACCTCACAGCCATGCCCATGGTCCCGGTGAGTAAAACAGATGCCAACAAACATACAATCTCCACCACGCCTGGGTTGTTCCTGGTAACTCAAGGGCCCAGTGTCACCTGGAGCTGGCCACAGGGCTCAGAGGCCCTGACAGTGGACGCCAAGGACACAAAAGAGGCCTCCACATTAAAAGTAAGGTACATTTGAGAGTTTTATAAGTGTCAACTGGCCAGATTTGTTGATGATCTCCAAATCTGCTATATGTTTATGGTTAATTTGGTTTTTGCTTACTTACTCCATTAGTTACAAAAATAATGGTTTTAAGATCTTTCAGGGTTTTTTTGTTTGTTTGTTTGTTTGTTTTCTTTCTTTACTCTGTTAAGTTTTCCTCATGTATTTTGGTAGTTTGTTTAATACTTAATGCTGATAATATGCACATGACCCTAAAAGGGCATTTTTAGGATTATTATTCCTAATGAATTGACCCTTTATCATTATGAAATACTAAACCATTCAATCCTTTTTTAACTTTTATACATATTTTATTATACATTTATCAGAGTTACTTTAGATAACTCAATATTAACATAATCTGTCCTTCTCTTCTACAGACTCATTTTTATTAACAAATTTTATAAGTATGGATATCTTGTAAGGAGTATGATTCTGTCATCTTCCACTAATACTTTTTTGAATTTTACCCTATCAGCCAACTACATTACTTACATGTCAACGCGTCTTATGAAGGGTTCTTTTACGCTACGTAAGACATGATCTTTTACAACTTTTTCCTTAGTCCTAGAGTCTCTTCTAGTAGATAGTGTCAATGCCAAACCCACTTCCCCTACAAGCACTTGCTGCTGAAATATCTGCTCAGTACCTGAGTTCATTTAACTGTGTTTTCCCCTGGACTACTTGGGGGGTCTATCACATTCATGAATAGATGAACAGTCAGGTACAAATTTGAGGGGTGCTGTTTGCTGATTTGAAGTCTCCCCAGGATGCAGCTCTCTCGTTTCTGGTATGCCTCCTCTCAATTTTCAGCTGAATTTCAATGCAATGCTCCAAGTGCTGACTGCTCAGGAGATTTTATATATATTTACATATATTATGGGCATATATATACATATATATATAGAGAGAGAGAGAGAACTGCTTTTGACTAGACAGTTTAATATAAAATTTCCTGAAAGCTAGAGTTTTGTAGTTGTATTTCAGTGTGTATTTTTTAGTGCAACTGTATGGTTGTGTGTATTTTTAGTTTTTTTGTGCTGTACGTGTGCGTGTTAAAATTTCTAACCCTTGTAATAGTAACATCTGGATAGGGAAGTTCTATACAAATGTGTATAATCCAGCAGCTGCTTATCTATTCACATTCAGAGAATTATCAGTAGAGCAGGCTAGTTTCTCCGTGGAAGTTATTTTCACAATGAACAGCTTACATATAAATGATTACTGATGATAACAGGTATAGCAAAAGAGGATCCTCCTAACAATTGACTTTTCTAACACAATAGAATATAGAAATATTCATCCCTTTAGGATTCATATTTGAAAAATAGAAAAAAAAGGTGGCTATAGAAGCCTGAATATCCATTTATTTGCTGAAGAAAGAACTGTGTGTCTTAGAAATTACAAAAAGGAAGAAGCCTGTTACACATAGGAATTGAGATAGACAAGCACTCGTCATGCTGGGAGCTCAAAGCAATCCGATTGTGTAGGCAGCTTTAATTATATGTGATGAATACATGTTACCATTAGTGCACCTGCTGCAATGAAATGTAAAGGTGAAATAATGTAGGTATCAGCTGTGACACAAGGGTATCAAAAAGATATGTGCACTAAGACAGGTATTCACAAAGAAAACAAACAGGTGAAGGGCCAAAACTGTTACTTACGGCCAGTCTACAGTCAACCATTATTCCATAATCCAAGCACTTCTAAATTAATATCTTCTTAAAATTTCCATCTATTTCCCAACTGGCTTACTCCTGAAAGGGAATTATCAATTTCATTATATGGTATAAAGAACAAAAAATAGTAACCGCAGTTTGTATGTGATAAATGTTCTTGAAGCTCACTCTCATTTAGGGCTTAAAGCCAAGTCAATGAACAGACTAGTAGAAATCAACAGTGTATATTGGTAGAAAACTAAATTATATTATTTTCTAACCACCTATCTAAGAAGAAAACAGTATAAATGTTCTGAAGACAATAAACGCTTAATCTCACTAAGGGACAGTCCATTCATTATTATTTTTAAAGGATATTTGTATAGCAATATGTCCCTTCTCACCTCTATTATAATCTTGATGCTAACAGAGGAATATCTAATGAAACCCCAACATACTCAATCTGAACAGACTCTACATATTGGATATACAACTGAATTCCATTGATATTTCAAGATTCCTTTCAGAAAAGCCAATATTCACAAAGCTTTAATTATAGTACTTTGCTTTCATTCCATGTCAATTTAGATTCCAAGCATCGGATATGTCATTAACATAAATTTGCATATAAGTAAAGATTACATAAATGTCAATGCAAAGTTAGCACAGAACAAATAGAAATAGATGAGTTTTGAGCTGAAACGTCTTTCAATATCCTTTTAACCTGGCCCATGAATTCCTTTAAGGAGAATTTTCAACTAGATGATACACCTACTTAAACATGAAAAGTACTTATGAACTTAGAGAACTTCTAAGCACATTCCCACTATTTTAGGATCTCAATTGCCTTTCCTTCACCTTTATATCTTTATTAACAAGTAAAAGGAAGGCAGTAGTATGATTTCTGTGCATGATATTGCCCTAATTACACAAACAAGTCACAGATTTACAATTAAACAAAAATTACAAAAAGTCAGTTTGGGGGACTTGTAGGGACAGACAAGGATGTTTGGGCTTTCTCACTCCCAACCTTGGATATGGGACGAGATAAAGCTGTTTGGGTTTCTCACATAGGGCCTTGGGGAAGGCGCCAAGTGTTCCCAGACAGCCATAGCTGCGTACAGTGAAGTCATGCTCCTGTAGCGACTGCTTGGCATGCTGCAGCTTTTGTCACCCTGGGTAAAAAGGTGTACACGACTTCTTTTTGCACTGACAGCAGCTCACGAATTGTGCACGATCTATGTATCTCAGCCTCCTGGCTGGCAGGAGCTGGATAAGGACGGACCTCCAGGTAGCTCACCAGCCACCATGAGCTGAAGAAAGGATGTTGCACTGCCCTGGAGGCCTGAGTTTCTCTCTGGTCTGTCTGAATTTGAACACTGGCATTACAGGACTAAAGCCTTGCTCTGGCCCCAACAAAGGAGACTAAATGGAGTCACTTGTACAAATGCCACAAAATCAAACCGAGATTTTTAAGCAGCAAACGGATGCCATAATTGACCAAGTTTTCCTAAAAAACAAATTCCAGTCTACCTGAGTAAACATAATAAGGAAGTCCCTCTGCTTTAATCCTCACAAAACAACAAGGACAAACAGCAACTGAAGTAAACTGATGTTAATCAATCAGCTTGTTTTCTCCATCGTCCAGTTTCCTTATTCCTCCCATTAGGTCCCTCTGCAGAAGAAGGTTCCCTGTTTCTTGACTCCCAGCGTCAAGAATGAGCAGTGGAGCCCAGCGGATGACGGAGTGACGACAATTCACAAAGCAATCACCATCGACACACATTTATTGTACAACAAAAGCACACAAACTGTAGAGAAATTTCTCTAAAAGAGGGAGAGGGGTCCCTCTCTACGTGCGAAGAGACCCAGAAATCTGAACACAGGGTCTTTAATGGGCTAAGTTACCTGGTTTGTCCGCACGCCCGACTCCCGCGCCCATTGCCTCTTGCCTTAGGAGTAACTGACAGGCTGGGTTATATAACAAAACCTAATAGGCATGTTCCCCCCAGAAACCTACCTGAAGAAGCCAAGGAGGCTGAAATCAAGTTTGACCATATGCTATTGGCCCAGGTCAGGGTAAGGTCACTAGGGGCTCCTCACTATCTGTTCCGACTGGGAACCAGTCCCCACCTGGAACTTGGTTCCTACCTCTGCCCTTAGCCCTGCCCCTTAGTCTTCCGAGTCTTCTATCAGGGCCAGAAACTAGTGGTCTGGGCGGCAGTTTCCTCCCAAACTAGGCCGCTCTGCCTGTTCGGGAGAGCCGCTGAGAAGGAGGCATGTTCCCCTTCCACGAAGAAGGAAGGAAGCGGCCGGTGTCCCGCCGCAGTCAGGGCACCCTGGAGGGCGGCGCAGGTGCTGTGTTGGCGGCGGCTGCCCTCCTCTCCTCTCGGGGCGGAGGCTCCGGCCCTCCCGGCGCGCAAGGCTGGTACCGACTGGGGAGGCGCCTCCCAGGCCTCTCCGCCCCGGCAAGGTGTGCGCCTGTTTGGCCTGAGCCTAGCCGAGCTCCGATGCAGGGCCCGACCCAAGACTGCCTTATAAAACCCACGAAAAGCCACTGTCCTCCTGTTGCCCAGTGGAATTTCTCATTCTATTTTATAGAATGGAGGTTATCCAGATTCATGAATTGTGAATCAAAGCCAATTAGTTCTATAACTAAATTTCTTGTTATTTTGCCTTTGACTAGAGGAAGGTAATTTCTGCCTTGACAGGGCATGTCTGGAGTTTTATTAATCTTGCCACCAAGGCCAGTGCCACCCTTTGCGTGCCTCTTTATTGGCTTCTTCCTAATATTCTTACAATTCCAGTCTTAATTTCCATTCATATAGAGAACACTCTCAAATGTAATATTTTAAAACTCTAATACATTCATTCTGTTAAGGCCAACAACATGTGCATGAAGATTTATTAGTCAAAAGAGAATGCACTAGGTTTTAAACAATATTTCTCTATATGATGCCATCTACAGGATAGTTTTGCCATTTATTTTGCATTTTCACAGTACTGATACGTTTTAAGTTACACCTAGGCAAATTATTGAACTGCTTTTCCACACTCCACTGAATGAACTTGCTTTTATCAATTTCACGAAAATCATCTAATTCAATTGCCTCTTTTTTCCTCATTTGAAATATTTTCTTGGGAACATTCAACAGAGTAGATTCTTCCTCTTTTAAAAAACTTTCTTTGCACTACTATTGTATAGTATGAATCTGATACTATAGTATACCTGTAGCAGTATTCAATCTCCCTCCCATTCTCTCAAGTTTTTTTGCTATCTTGCCTTCCCAAGATCTACATTTGAATACCCAAGGGCTCAATTCTGTACCCTATTCTATATTCTCTGCCCATGCAATATCTCCCATTTTCCATGGATTCTAATATCTGTATTTTCTGACTACTTCAAATTCATGTCTCCAGTACCACTCACATGAGTTCCAAAATCCTGTGTCAATTTTCCTGCTGAGCTTATAGTCCTGATCAGGAATCCGTCTGACTATTCCATAGGCATTTCAATATTGATGTGTTCAGAACACTTGAATTCTCCTTAAATCTATTTTTCCTGACACTTTTTTCAGTTAAATGAATTGTCACTATTTATTCAGCTGCTTATTCCAAAAACCTAAAAATAATGTATGATTTGTTTTTCTTTCTCTTGCCTTGATATAGTACTTGGCAAATCTTGATGAATCAATCTCAAAGCCTAGTTAAATCCAGTCATTTCTCAGCATATCCACCACTATCATTCTGGCCTTGCCCATTATTCTTTCTTACATGGACCAATGCAATAGTGTCTTAACTAGTATTTCTGCATTCGTTTTTGCTTCTTCTATTCTCCATCATCAAGCTTATTTTTGTAAATATAAATCAGTCTAATTAACAGCCTTGCTTAAAGCTCTGCAGGTATTTTCTATTTAATGTAGAAATTTAAAACACCTTACAGTGTTCATAAGGCCATCGTGATCTGGGGATACCTGTCTGAGATCGTTTCCATCTTTCCATCTCTGGCTCCCCTCATTACTCTCTAGCCACACTGATCTCTCTCTTCTTTTCAAACTCCTTTCTGCTTTGAGGCATTTGCACTCACTATTCTTCCTCCTTGAATGATTTTCCCTAGATTTGCCTGTGATGAGCTCCTTGAATTCCTTTACATTTTTCTAGGTCCTCTAGAATGTCGGGAAGCCTTCCTTGATCACTGCATCTAAAGTAGTTGCAATAATTACTATAATTTCCTAAACTATCTAAACATGCCATATCATTGCATCTTCATTGTCTTCAGAGAACTTATAACCATCTAAAATAATTGTGTTTATTTAATTTTTACTTGTCTAATATTTGGCTTCCTCTACTAGAAAATAAGTTCTGCAAAAGAAGAGATTTAGTCTCATCACTGCAGTACCTGCAACACTGATTGGCCATCGGTAGATATTCAATAAATAGTTATTCACTAAATGGACGTATACATTTTATAAAACAGAAAGCTAAAAGAAGTTTGATCTCTCAAGATAAAATATCTAATAAACAGCAGAACCAGGTGACTATCTACAGTGCCTATGTGAGAATATTAATCTCTTGATTCTCTGGCTTTTGTTCTGATTTCTTTATCTCTCTCCTTTTCTATTTCATTGTATTCCTGTTATTTTTACTTTTGTGTGTGTGTGTATGTGTGTATCCTGATGTTTAACTGATACCATGTTAGGGACCATGGCAGAGACCAAGGCAAATAGGGATTATAACTGCACACTTGCCGAGCTTTTCTTCTGCCAGGCTGTCTGCACCTTGGGACAAGGAAAGAAGTGGAGTAGGAGTGGCCGGGGGGGTTGTCAGTCTCTTTTAAGGACCTCAGGCTTTTCCTTGAACACTCAGTATAGGCTCATGAAAAGGTGCCTGCAAGTGAGCGCAGATTCCTCTTACGTCTGGGACTTGCAGCTCTACAAAATTATCACACTTGTGCACATTTGCTTTTAAAAACTATGTTAAAACTCCACCTGATTTTATGGTAATCAAAGGTGAGACAGTCTCTCTGCGGAAGGTCTTTAAAGTGTCTAATAGGCTAACAAATATTATGATTCCATAGATTATTAAAGCAGTTTTTGAAAGTATTATGATGGGCAGACATACTATTGCCTTTTTGAGATCCTAAGCAGAAGTGTAACCCTCAGAGATTAGATATTGAGAAAAAGTGTTATGCTTTTCTGTTAAGAGACAGTTATCTAAAGTGTTCGAGAAATTAAATCACTCGTAAGGAAAAAATGAGTAGAGAAATTGTAAATTATGACAATAAAATGTCATGAAACATCTAAGTTTAGTAGACAACAAATACAGGGGAAAAAATGTCAAAATGGATTGATAATAAAATCCAAGCCAGAGCAGAGCACTGCTGTGCAAATGAAGGCAAGAGGAAGGACACGGGTGTCAAGTGGTGGGTCCTTAAATATACCAGGAGTTCAAGAATCACAAGAACTTTTTAAAAAATTTTAAAATTTAGGTCACTGGTCATTTTTGAAAGTCTAACGAAGACAAAAGCCAAAGGAGATGAGGTTAACGAATAGATTATAATGCAGTTGGAAACCGAGGAAATATTTTATTTTTTAAAGATGGCTTGTGGTAGAGGAAAGACTCCTTAGCTTTATAATTACCTCAAGACTGGGGAGAATCTTTTAGAATGGAGAAAACTGTAACGTTGAATGAAATAGGACACAAACGAAATGTCCATTAAAATGAGATTTATATGTGGGATAAATCAGCACAGGTTGAAAATAGAAGTGAAAAGTTTCATCAGCATTTTTTCAGCACTTTCCTAGAGCATAAGCATGTCTGTGCTCTAATAAAACTTTATTTGTGGGGGAAAACAGTTGGTGTGCCAGCTTTAGACTGTCAGAGTCATTTGCCACCTTTGGTTTAGAGAATTCAGAGGGATGTAAGATAAACTGGGGAGGAAGAAGGATGAGAAGAGAAAGGGGGCTTCTACGTCTTCCTGCGTCTTCTTTTACTATTGGCAGAAGCCCTTTTCTGCTCTCCCAAACCATCCTATAAAACACTAATAAATATCTAAGTATGTATTCTGCGAAGCCTCCTCCTTCTTAGTTATAGATTCCTCTATTGACATTTACTTCTCTCTATTACGATGATAACACACATCCATCTCACCTAACACAATGTGAGGTCATTGAGAGAGAGTAATACGTATTCATCTTTGTATAGACACTTTTCAAAATGTAATCATGAGTCTAGGGAAAAAATAAGACAAAATAGGAGCAACAGAAATGACTTACTGATGTCAAACTATATGTACCTGTTCACTTGTGACCAAATCAGCCTCCTCTTATTTCTTTACCTATTTTTGCCGAGGAAAAAAGTCAAAGAATATGCAAAAGCAGATGATGAGGAAAGAAATCTGTAAGTGTTAACATGGAGTTCAAAGAAGTGGGTGTCTGATAGTGGCAAAGGGGGTAATAAAATGGAATAATAATATGGTTAGATGACATATGAGAAAGAAAGGTAAAAAATTCTATGATTATTGATGCAAATTTAATATTGTTTTGATGCATGAAGACAGTTCACTAATTTTGATCATTCTAAATTGAAAAATGCAAATATAATTAAAGTTCATTGTGAAATGAATAGATTACACTTCCTCCTGGCTACAGAATGTTGTCCCTACTAGGCAAACAGTGTGGTATTTAGAAGGTGTTCTGTAAAGGTGTTCATTAATGGGCAAAGAGTCTCCACCCTTAGGGAGGTCTAATTGTTTCATCTGGATTATGCCAACAGCAGAGATAAAAAAAAAAAAATTAGGAAAAGCAAAGACAGGCTGTTTCTGCTACAATAACAATCAACAGCACTGTTGCTGCTGACAAGAAAAGAATATGGGTAAAACCTGTCAAGTTTTTCAAATTTGGAAAATGTGTTCAATATAAAAGGAGGTACATATTTCACACAGTGTTTCTGAATTTCCTTTGAGCAATTCATAGTAAATAGATTCAAGCTTTTTCAATTGTGTCTCGAAATCCCAATTCCGACGGGGCTTTTTATATTCCCCAGCCTTGCCATGTTTCCAGACCTTTCATTTTTCTTCCATCTTATCTCAAGGCTGAAAGAAGTTTATCATATTATTAGACAACAGAGCAGAACAAAACAATACATCAAGCCTCAGCACTTGGTATTGTTTTGCAGAGAAAACCAGGTGAATTATTTTATTCTGTGATTAGAGAAACAGCAGAGGATGTCCCAGGTACCATATTTCAGAAATTGAAAAGAGTTGATATGCCGAATTAATGGCAAAGGGAACGAAAGTATAGCAAATAGATTAGGAAGCAAGTAATTAAAGCAAATACTCAAGACCTAAATCCTGAGAGATTTATTAAACAAAGCTCTGTAACATGTGGAAAAAGAATAAATTCCGATGTGCTGTATGAATTAGGTACATAATAGAACATCCTATCTAATAATACGAAAGTCGTAGTCTAGGACTCATTGTCATTCTTTCACATGGAAAATCCTGTCATTTCCTCTAACATAAATATTCTAACTAGTACGTTGTAATCTAAGCCTTACAACTCACCGATACTGATGACTAAATGATCCCATCAATTTATTAGGTTGAATCTTCTTGGAAAATAGTTATCAGAAATACCACACGCTTTTCAAGGAGAAGCCAAAAATATTCATCTTTGGCACATTGAAAGCTCTTCATAAGTAAACTAACCAAAGGAAATTATTTGCTGTTGTTATTCAAATCATTTCAAGAAACATTAGAATCAGTATCATCAAATCATTGGGAATGAGTATAGGGCCTATTTAACATCCGTGTTGGAAATAAGTGTATTTCAGCTATGATTTGTGAGACTATTCTGAACTCAGTGTGCCACATTGAGCTTAAAGTGTGTGAGAAAGGTTGTCCTGTGGTATTTATAGATATAAAACACAGCTGATGCACTCATCCAAGCTCTGGATGATTACTGCATGCCTCAAGTGGGTAGTACGAGGCACAGGAGAGGCAGCCCACATGTGAGATGGACTCATTTTCTCCACATGCAGGACCTGAAGCACCATCTGATTTGGAAGTGGAATGTGCATATTCTGGGAAGGGCTGCTACAGTTATGAGCCAGGGCTCCCCATGGTAGCAAAGCACACAGCAAGAGGCTGGGCTAACCCAGGGCTAGGCTTCAGAGCAGCCCATGTTCCTTCCGCTTTTACCTTTAAACTTACATGTTTGGTCAGATGACAATAGATGCATGGTCTTAGGCTTTTCAGAAAAAAAAAAAATTTTTTTTTTTTTTGAGACTAAGTTTCACTACATTGCCCTCCATAGAGTGCAATGGAATCACAGCTCACAGCAACCTCAAACTCTTGGGCTCAAACAATTCCCCTGTCTCTGACTCCCAAGTCGCTGGAACCACAGGTGCCTGCCACAATGCCTGGCTATTTTTGTTGCAGTTGTCACTGTTGGTTAGCTGGCCCAGGCTAGGTTTGAACCCACCAGCCTCGGTGTATGTGGCTGACGCTGTAACCACTGTGCTACAGGCATCAAGCCCAGAAAAAAAAAATGTTAAGACATTACCCAAATTCTTGAATCCATGTTTTCATTTTCCTTGTAAACCTACATTATCCTGTATATAATATTAATATTATATTAAAAAAGAAGAATTCCCTTCAACTGGCCCCAATTAATTAAATTTTTATAGATCAACTATGTTAAATTCTGTGGAAAGTTATCTTCATAGAGCTTATATGTAATCAGGAAAATGGAATGAATCTTGATATTAACCATAAAGTGAAATTCAGATTAACCAATGAAAACTTTTGTATTAGTAAAATTATCATATAACTTATTTATTAAATGTAGAACTGCTACTCAGAGTGCCACTGTCAGGGAAAAAAAAAACCTTCATTTCTCTGCAGATCTTCTGGTTTAATGGACAGAGATTAGTACATTTTACTTAGACCTCTCTTTTACATCTAAAATGAACACTTTTGAAATACTTAAAGTATTTTAAACATTTATTCTGTTTACATTACTGAAATGTAACATTTAGTAAGCTAAAGGTATCTGAGAAATCGCATTTGAATTGCCAACCTACTAATATTTTTCTATGTTTTGAATTTGTGCCTTTTCAGTTAGGACAGTGAAAGGAAGCCAGCATGCAGGAATGCAAAAACTACTTTGCACTTTCTGAGACCAACAGGTTCTGTTTAATTTGGTTGGCTGATGTAAAGAATTACTGAAAGAGAGAGGAGGAGGGTTACCTGGAAACCTCATCGTAATTTAGGGATGTAGGGCAGGTGCACTGAGACTAAAGAAGGAAACTTCAGTGGCTGGAGAATTAAGAGTACTTTGTGTAACACTTTTAAATAACAGACTTTTTTCTCAGATACACAAAGTTTTGTTCCAGTTTGTTTGACACAGAGCTCCTAGAGTAAAAAAAAAAACTACTCAAGACAAGAAAAAAAAAAAAACTTTGTGATTTTGAAAGAAGCCAAAATCCCTGAAATCCTTCCAGTGTACAGAGAATATTTCAAGGTTTCTTCTTCTGGAGACCGCCAGCTTCTGCACGCTAAGATTGTCCAATTTTATTTCCCACACAAAAATGCATTCAAAATCCTTGACCACACCGTACATACTACTAAAGTAGAATAGGACTCTGAAAGTGGTCTTATATTTTGTTCATATATCCTTGAAGTTTAAGTAACAAAAGTAAATGGAAAGTTTCAATCAATTTTCCATATGAGAATTTCAAAGACATAAAATTCTATTTTTCTATAGTATGGTCCCTACGTTTAAAGTAGAGCTTAAAATGGGCAGCTGGAGACAATAAAACAGAGAATCATGTTTTATTTTTCTCTAAACTTTAAACTGTTTATTCCTATGTTTTCTCCAGTTAGCTATACTTACTACAGGAAATGAATTATACTTACTGCTCATCTTACAGTTCTTGCTGAATTTCGCACAGAAGTTTTAGTCTTTATGGAAAGTACAATGATAATAAACTCAGGCTCCTCATTATGGTTATATCAGACTTTACCAGATAGTCACTGTCGAAATATTACTATCCATGTTCAATCTTGTTTTATATTCAATTATTACATCCTTTGCAATTGATATAGCAAGCGGCATGTCCAAAATGAAGGTATTATTACCTCAAGTGCTGAAATTAAGACGTCAAAGGTGGCAAGAACACACAAGGAGTAAAGGACAATCTCTTCAACGAACGGTTCTGGGGAAACTGGATAACCAATTGTAGAAGACTGAAACCAGACCCCCATTTCTCACCATAAACAAAAATCAAATCGAAATGATTAAAGAGAAGTATCTCCAGGTGCAAATTTGAATTTTAGTGGAATATAGAAATCACACTCTGATACTGGAACTTCTTTATGCCTCGTAAACTATGAGGAAAAGCTGGTGTCTCTCATTACTCATTTTAAAAGTGAGATTTCAAAAACCACTTCAGAATCACACAGAGAGGCATTCAACTTTAGTAGACGTTTTCATGGAAGACACTGATGTGGAACACACTCATTGTTGTAGGAATTCTGTCACTCTAACCAGTCAATAAAGTAACACGTTTCAACATAAAAAGTCATGGCTCCATCTTCTCTAGTAAAATATTGCTGGATACCAATTTCTGGTTCCAGGGGAAGAAGCTGAATGGGAGAAGTTCCTTCCACTCAGAACTACCAGTGGACTAGTGTTAGAAAGACTTGCGCTCCAAATAAATAACATTCAATTATTAGAAAGATGAGATCTTGAGCAAGGTGTGTATGTATCATGGATTATAAGCTCACGTCAAGGCCCTTTTCAAATACCATCTGTGAAGGTATTCATGAAATCATAAACTGCAGCTCTCTGAAAAGTTAATTTTGCATTGGTCACGTGGGCTGTGAGATTCTCCATGTATTCTCAAGAGATGGATTCAAATTTCTAAACTTTTGTTTCAGAATTTTGCATCTATGATCAAGAGACATTTTGGTTTATACTTCTAATCTCCTTGTCTAGTTTTGGTATCATAGTAATATTTGCTTCATAAAATGAGTTAGGAAGGGTTCACTCCCTTTTTCTATTTTCTGGATGTAACTGATGTTATTTCTTTTGTTTTGGTAGAACTCAACAAATCCATCAAAGCCTAGACTTTACTTTGTGGGAAGGTTTTCAGTCACAAATTCAATTTCTTTAGTTGATGTTAGGTTGTATAGGTCTTAACTTACTTAAGTGAAATTGTCACTTGTATCTTTGAGAAATTTTCTGGCTAAGGATGTATACAATAATAATCCTTTATTATCCTTTCAGTAACTGTAAATCTGCATTCATCAGCTATATTATTTCTGATGTAGTTAACTTATTTTATTTCTGATCAGTCTGGCAAGAGTTTTCTCACCTTTCCTGATCTTCTCAAAGAACCAAAAATTTGGATTCGTTGATCTTCAGTTTGGTTTTCTATTTTCTATTTCACTTATGTCTGCTTTTTCCCCATTTTTTCTCATTTATTTTGGATTTCATTTTCTCTGATTTTCCTAGTGCATGGAAACTGGAAAATTGATTTCAGACTTTTCTTCACTCCTATTATCTCTAGGTTAATCACTTAATGTTTTACTATGTGTGTTTTCATATTTATTCAAATACCTTCAAATTTTCCCTTTAATTTTAATTTGACCTGTGGCAAGGCAGAAAAAAAGTATTATATTTTGACAAGTTAAAGATTTTCCAGATATCTTTTGGTTATTAATTCCTATTTTAGTTCCATTATAGTCAGAGAGCATAACTGCAATAATTGGTTTTTAAATTTATTGAGAATTATTTTAAGATTTGGTCAAATTTATTGAGTGTAGAATATAAATGTCCTAACACAATAATTAACAAAGTGTGGCAAAATCCTAAACAACATGTTAACAAGTTGAATTAAAAATTAATGTTGAAGTAATGCATTTTGGTCAAAATTAAATCCAATTTATGTGAGAATTAGTCACTATTTTCTTTTCTTTTCTTGTTTTTTTTCCTTGTCCTTACCCTGACCCCGTCCCTCCTTCCCTGTCTGCTCACCCCTTCCCTCATGCCTGTGTTATTGTCATTAATTGTCCTTATATCAAAATTGAATACATAGGATTCATACTTCTCCATTCCTGTGATGCTTCACTAAGAATAATGCATTCTACCTCCATCCAGGTTAGTACAAATGCTGCAAAATCTACATTTTTAATGGCTGAATAATATTCCATGGTATACATATACCACAGCTTACCAATCCATTCCTGGGTTGAAGGACATTTAG
>CAUYTI010096704.1:0-15346 GCA_963575145.1 Galago senegalensis | reverse complement strand
CACATACACCTAAGGTGGCAGGTTCGAATCCCCAGCCCGGGCCCGCCAAACAACAATGATGGCTGCAACCAAAAAATGGCCAGGCGTTGTGGCGGGCGCCTATGGTCCCAGCTACTTGGGAGGTTGAGGCAGGAGACTCGCTTGAGCCCAGGAGTTGGAGATTGTTGTGAGCTGTGATGCCATGGCACTCTACCCAGGGGGACAGCGAGTTTTTTGAGGCTCCGTCTAAAAAAAAAACAACAATTATTAAATTCTTCATCTATAGATTTTTGTGTTTGGTACTAACATAAATCAAAGAAATTTACAAAAAAAAAGTGAACTTTTTATTATCTGGAAATCCACAATAGAATATGAAGATGAATGATATAAATTGTGACCACTGAGAAGACTTTCTTGTCACTATGTAGAGTAACATCTTCAATATAATTTACTGATTTGTATATTTGTCCTGATTTTCTCATTTTAAAATAATGAATAATCTAAGTATGGCATATGATGTTTCTCTGCTTATCTTAATATAATTAAATGGAAAGTCCAAGTTTGGAACTCTGCTGAAGAATTCATACTTGCAAATGTGGTCCCAGTTTCTAAATTAGTGAAAAATGGGATGGAAGCAAGAAATGAAATCAGAACAGGATTCTGGTCCTCTCCCTGGAAGGCCCAGAATAAGTTTTGACTTAGTGGCTGACAACCTGTGTGTGTGTGTGTGTGTGTGTGTGTGTGTGTGTGTGTGTGTTGCTTAACCAAGGATTCAGGAGATGCTAATGAAATAAATTAAAAATGGCCTTACAGCTACTAAATTTTGGAAGTAAGAGCTAAAGCCCTTAAATTTTAGGCATGATGAGAACAAAGTACACTAGGTTATTATTATTTTTTTTTTACAAAATGGCAATGACATTATAAAATCTTATAATATTTTGTTTTACTGCCTCAAAACGTACTTTACCAACATGAGCTAATCAATCTTAAAACGGCCCCTCCATGACATTGCTATTATGGTTGCCATTTCCTGCTTGGAGAGGGGATGATAGAATCATTAAAATGACATATTTAATTAAGATCTAGGAGTCTTGGATATTAGTCCTCAATTTTAACTAATCATTGGAACATTATTTGGGCTAAAAAAAAAAAAAAAAGAACATTGAATAACCTTTTCAACCATTATTCATTTCAGAACAGCCTGGTCATAAAAAGAATTCTAGCATTTTCTTCCCTTAATAAAAACTGTTGTCATGGAAATATTTTAGCTCTCTCCTCCCCCCAATTGCTTGCATCTGAACAGGACATAAGCAAGCAGATTAACTGAGGCCAGGGAAGTCTTTTATGATGGAAGTAAGGAATAGGCTACAAGTCTTTCCAAAGTCCATCTCCCAGGATAAGGAAGAGTGAATAAAAGAACTCTTTGGAGACTGGGCTTACAATGGCTCCTTATCCTAAATGGCTTAGTCCTCTCCCTCCTTCTTAACCAAACACACTGAATCCATTACTATTTCTTGTGTAAAAGGCTTATTTTATTTTGATCAGTGAATAAAAATGAAGTTCTGTTGACTAGAAATGTCATGGTATCTCTCAGAGACCCCTTCCCCAAGAAACTGGAAATTTGCCATGTTTTCCAGGCCATTCAGGCCTGTTGTTTGCTTTTTATATCATTAAGCCGTGTTAGCTGATGTAGTTCTTCGCTTCATTCTGGTTGGAGGGCCTGACCAATGTATGATTTTGTATTCACAACAAAAATTTTCTCCTGGCCAGGCATGGTAGCTCATATCTATAATCCTAGCACTCTGGGAGGCTGAGGCAGGTGGATCCCTTAAGCTCAGGAGTTTGAGACCAGCCTGAGTAAGAGCAAGATCCCATCTCTAGAAGTAGCCAGGTGTTGGGGCAGGCACCTATAGTCCAGCTACTTGGGAGGCTGAGGCAAGAGAATCACTTGAGCCCAAGAGTTTGAGTTGCTATGAGCTGTAACGCCATGGCACTCTATGGAGGGTGACGAAGTGAGACTGTGTCTCAAAGAAAAAAAAAATTTCTCCTGGCCAGGTGCAGTGGCTCACATCTGTAATCCTAGCACTCTGGGAGGCTGAGGCTGGTAGATTGCTTGAGCTCTGGAGTTCAAGACCAGCCTGAGCAAGAGTGAGCCTCTGTCAGGACTAAAAATGGAAAAACTAAGGCTGGGCTTGATGGCTCATGCCTGTAATCCTAGCACTCTAGGAAGCTGAGGGGAGTGGATAGCTTGAGCTCATGACTTCTAGACCAGCCTGAGCAAAAGCGAGACCCCATCTCTACTGAAAAATAGAAAAACTGAGGTAAGAGGATTGCTTGAGCCCAAGAGTTAGAGGTTGCTGTGAATTATGATGCCACAGCACTCTCCCCAGGCCAACAGCCTGACACTCTGTTTCAAAAAAAAGAAAAGAAAAACGAGCTGGGCATTGTGGCGGGTGCCTATAGTCCCAATAACTTGGGAGCCTGAGGCAAGAAGATCCCTTGAGCCCAAGAATTTGAGGTTACTGTGAGCTATGATGCCAGGGCGACAGAGTGAGACTCTGTCTCAAAAAAAAAAGATCCTTTTTTTTCACAATATAGGAGCCATGCATCACATCCCATTCCATGGAATTGTTTAAATCCCATGGAAATGTGAAAGCAATTGTAAAATTAGACTCAGAGCAAAAATGACTTATGTCTTGACTGCTTAAGAAAAGGGTGATTAAAGGTGCTATCTTAACTTGTGCCGGGGTCTGTGATTGCTAAACATGCTGTGGTTTTATTTCATTCTGACGCCGTCTTCCTCCCAGCTCCTGAGCTCCATTTGGCGTGTACCTTTTTGCAGAACTGGAGAAATCAAGCAGTGAGTTTTGAGAGTTTCCACGACCTCCCTAGAAGTGGGTGCTAGCCTGGGAGTGAGCAATTGCAATTGGCTTTCAAAACCATAAATCCAGAAAATAGATCCACTACTTTCTCTCCTTTCTTACTTAGCAGTGTGGGAAGAGATAATGTGGGAGGAGGTGATTGCACATACGGCAGGCACAGCCCATGACATGTGTACACACATAGGCGGTTTGGACGGCCTGGAGCAACCTATGCAAAGGACTGTACTTCTCTTTCAAGGGAGAGACAAGGTCAGTGATTCTAAACTTGGAGCATTTATAACTAAAACAATAAATCATTCATGTAATTTCCTTTATTACACTGGAGGTGAAGGACAGGGGAAAAAAGCTCATCACAGGGGCAGACTGGTGGGGACTGCAGCCTGTGTTCTGCCAGCAGCATGAGGGGCTATGTCCTGGGACATGGTACTTAGCCTCCCAGTGTAAACCCACAAAAGGGGAAAGGCCCCTTCCTAAGTGACATTCCCAGCATCTTGTGGCTCTCACTAAGTGTTTGCTGTAATGATGAAAGAAAAAAGTCCCCTCGAAACCTGTTACCCACTGACTTAACCGAACAGTTTCTTGAATTAATTTTCACTGTGAGGCTCTATCACCTCTGGGGCTAAGTTTCATACGCTTATTGTCCGTGGTGCAGGGGTGTCCAACCTTTTGGCCTCTCTGCACCACATTGGTAAAAGAGTTGGGCTGCACATTAAAACACAAACACTAATGAAAGCTGTTGAGCAAAAAAAGAAAACAAAAAGGGCCATGCATAACTTTCATGATATTCACGACCATGTATAAGCAAAAAAGTCCTGAATTGGCCCATAGGCTGCAGCTTGGATACTCCTGCTTATAAAGTATAAAATGACTTATTTTAAGCTTCAGAGGAAGTTCTCAGACTTGGATGTTTCAGCATTTAATGAACAGACTGAACTTGTGTGTTTATGATTTTTAGCTTTTCTTTATTTTATTTTTCATTTTTTCCAGGCTAGAGACTTACGATTTTCAAGAGTTAGTCTTTGTGTGAAAACACATCTATCTCAAGCTTTTACACAAGGTGATTATTATATTTTGGGGAACATGGTTAGAGGCATATTATTATTATTATTATTTGAGACAGAGTCTCACTATGTTGCCCTCAGTAGAGTACGTGGTGTCACAGCTCACAGCAACCTCAAACTCTTGGGCTTAAGCGATTCTTTTGCCTTAGCCTCCCAAGTAGCTGGGGCTACAGGCGCCCACCACAACGCCTGGCTTTTTTTTTTTTTCCTAGTTGTTGTTTTTTTAGCTGGCCTGGGCCAGGTTCAAACCCACCTGCCTTGGTGTATGTGGCCAGCACCCTAACCACTGATCTACAGGGGCCAAGTCTGGAGGCATATTATTAACCACATCCTAAAGTCTACCTAGTATTCAGAACTTACAAGTACAGTCAGACTTCACCGTCTATTTCATTCACACAACTGCTTTGTGAGGCCGGATGGGGTGGGCTATGCAAAGACCCTCACTTTCCTTACTGCCATGGAAATTCACCGTGGAGGAAGGATGTACATGAGAGAGACATTCCAAATGAGTATCTTTGAATCATGCAAGAGTTATTTGTCTTGAGAGGACTTACATCACCTGAGAAAGAGGGTGAACTGAGGCAGGTGAGGCATGACAATTTGAAGCAAGACAATGAACTCAGTGACTTTAGTGATCTTCAGGCCTGTTTGGCTGCTGAGAGACCAACAGAATACTGTTTGGAATCTCCTTGGCATGATTTTGCAAGTTGGACCAGAATTTCAGAATGACATTGTTCCCATATTTGTTTTCTTTTTTTTTTTTTTTTGAGACAGAGCCTCAAGCTGTCCCCCTGGGTAGAGTGCCCTGGCATTACAGCTCACAGCAACCTCCGACTCCTAGGCTCAAGCAAGTCTCTTGCCTCTGCCTCCCAAGTAGCTGGGAGCACAGGCGCCTGCCACAACACCCGGCTATTTTTTGGTTGCAGCCGTCATTGTTGTTTGGCGGGTCCGGGCTGGGGATTTGAACCCGCCACCTTAGGTGTACATGGCTAGCGCCTTAGCCGGTTGAGCTATAGGCGCTGAGCCATCACGTTAGTTTTCTATGACTATGCAACAAATTGCCACAAATTTAGTGACTGAAAACAATGCCCTTTACTACATTGAATTCTGTAGGTCAGAAGTTAGGGTGGGCTCAACAGGATCTCACAAAGCTGAAATAAAGATTTCAGCTGGGCTGCACTCTTTTCTGAAGGTTCGGGGTAGGGGGGGATTTGCACCCAAGTTTCTTTGAGTTATTGGAAGAATCCAGTGCCATGAAATTTTAAGACTGAGAAATTCCTGTTTTCTTTTGACTGCCAGCCAAGAATTGCTCTCACTTCCTACAAGCTGTCCTCAGGCCCTCTGTACAAGGCAAGCCCCTCCATCTTTGAGCTGGCGATAGCTCTTCCAATCCTTGCCATGCTTTGGCTTTCAGAGATATTCTACTTTTTCCGAGAAAATGCTCTGCCTTTAAGGACCTCACGTGATGAGGTTAGGCCTACTTGGATAAGTGCTCCATTTTAAGGAAAAATGATTAGTAATTACATTTGCAAACCGTTTTTGCCATGTAATAATGCAACCACATAGTCAATCACAAGAGTTAACACCAGAAGGTGCGGGTGCTGAACAGCATCTCAGAAGTCTGCTCACTATGGTAACTAGATATGTTACTTGGACTTCACGATGGTCCATCTGGCGAAAATTCTATGATATGTGTCAGAAAACCTAGAATACTCATCAACTTATTCCAGTTTCCTAAATGCATTAGCAATGTTGAGTGGGGCTTGCCTTCATGAAAGTTTGGCCCTCTTTTCTGCACATATTGTTTTTATCTTGCAAACTCTTGGTGATTTGGATGTTATTTTCATCTATATAGTTTATTGCTCATCCTTAGTAATTTGTGGAAACAATCTCAATCAACAAATATAAATACTATAGTCATAGCATTTATCCAAATCCAAAGTCACACCTGGAAAGGTGTTAAGCCATAACAGTTGTTTCTTAGATGTTTGTTGAATGGATGCATGATGTATGACAAGCTTTGCTCTTACATATCCTACTATCTATTTTACAAATAAACCATATACACACACAAAGAGAAATAATAATATAGGAATTTATGTGACTAGTTTTGAAAAAGTGATCCAGAAGCTAGATCATAGCGTATATGTGCAGGGAAAGCTGTGTGGGAAATCTATAGAACTAGAACTGGACCTAGAGAAATACATATTATTTGGATGGATGGAAGGATGATAGTCTAGGAAGAGAGGGTAGTGTGAGCCAAGGTGCAGACTGAGAGAGGAGCACCGTTTCAGGTGAGAATCTGAATGGCCGGTTGTCAAATAAGGTACAGAAATGTTTGACTCAATTTATTTTTAGGAGCCAAAGCTTTATCAATGTGAATGCAGTTTGAACTCTCGGGAATAAACATTTTAATGGATGGTTTTCTTCATTCACTAGGAAAGTGTTTTTTCTTTTTTGTTTTCAAGACAGTCTTAAGCTGTTGCCCTGGGTAGAGTGCTGTGATGTCATAGCTCACAGCAACCTCCAACTCTTGGGCTCAAGTGATCCTCTTGCCTCAGTTTTTTGTAGTTTTAGTAGAGATGGTGGTCTCACTTTTGCTCAGGTTGGTCTCGAACTTGTGAGCTCAAGCAATCCACCTGCCTTGGCCTCCCTGAGTGCTAAGATTATAGATGTGAGTCACCGTACCTGGCCACTAGGAAAGATTTTTAAGAAAATTTTCTTTTCTCTCTCTCTCTCTCTTTTTGAGATAGAATCTTACTCTGTCACTCTGGGTAGAGTGCTGCACTGTCATCAGATCTCATAGCAACCTCAAATCCCAGGATTAAGAGATCCTCCTGCCTCAGCCTCCAGAGCAGTTGAGACTACAGGCCCCTGCCACAATTCCCAGCTAGTTCTTTTTCTATTTTTAGTAGAGACGGGGTCTCGCTCTTGCTTAGGCTGGTCTCAAATTTCTGAGCTTAAGTAACTCACCCAGAGTGCTAGGATTACAGGTGTGAGCCACTGCATCTGGCCTAAAAATTTTTTCTTAATTAAAAAATATTCCTCTCATAAATGCTACCTTGGGTCCTTAAAGAGAAAGGGTATCTATCATATGTGAGTTAACAAACACACAGATTCCAAGTCCAAATAAAATATGAGTTCTTTATTCCATATTCACCTCACAAACAGCAATCTGAAATAATGTTGATTTTTAGCTTGTAGCCATCGGATTTGCTGGGGTTCCTTATCATCGCACTTTGGAGGTAAATATTCCTGCAGCTCCCTTTTCTGTCCCTGAAGTTAAGAACTATGGCTACTATGTAGAGAGGTCTATGATCCAGGAAAGTAATTGGTGCACAAATCATAGAATCAGGGAGGTCTATGATCTAGGAAAGTAACTGGTGAGTAATTAAACGTCTTATGACAACATCAAGTTTACCTGCGGGAATGGTGGGAAAAATACACACACCATGAAAACAATGGAAAGGCAGCCCTTGGTAAGCAAAAGCCTCACAAAGGCAATTAAATCTGAAATGCGATAACCTCACTAAGGGTAAATGTGTTTTGTAGGCAGGCATGCTAATATGATGGTGAGATGAGGATGATAATACACACAGGTTGTAATCTAGTGACCTGCACTCCGAGTGGGAATTCCACTTTTAGAATGGCCTATGGCTTTCTTGAAGACTTTCTGTGCGTCTATGCTTCAGGTTCTACTTGCATGATGGAAGCCTGACTGTGGCCACTATCCTTGGGGCAGGAGTCTTCTCCCCCAGATACTATATCATGAAATATTTGCCTGGGCCTAATGCTTACTGGGAGTCTTGCTGGGAGAAATACTGAGGGAGGGAAAATGGAAACTGAGCCCTGAGGTCAATTCTTTAACATGAAATGTTATATTTTTAGCTTACTCTTCCTCTGGGGGACTTGGAATAAAGGGCTTGACCTTGACAGCCAGCATCTTCTCTGTTCCTCAACAGATAAGCAAGTGGGTGTGAGGTCTCTGGAAGAGCAATGTGCACGCAGTAGCAGAGGGACTCCCCAACAGAGGCTTTGGCAGAAATCAGTATCTGAGAGGCACATGACCTAGGTGTTTGACTTTAGTGGTATCTCCTGCAGGCAGCCACTTTGCTTGTATTGCCCAGTGCCATGCAGGCTGGTTCTAAGCCGCCCTTGGGCTCCAGGAGCTGCTTTGAAGACTCAGTCAGAATCTACTGCATGGTTGAAGACATGCTCAGAGTGCCTCATTTTTCTTGACAAGAAACACATGTACACAAATAATGCCAGACACAGCAAGGCTGCTACTGTGAAGAAGGCGAGGGTACCTACAAAGACAGGCTGCTGTATGGGCAGGCGGATCAGAGGGCTTTCTGCTGGGATCTGGTTGGTCAGGTTGAGCATGTATCCAAGAGACCAGGCTATGCTGCTGTTCCCCACCTGTGGAGTAGAGGAGAAAATGCCTCAGTTCTCAGAGTAAAGCTGGTAGCTGCAATTACATACCTGGGCACACCACTATAACCTTACAAAGTTCCCACAGGAAACAGTGGCCCAAGGAGGTCAAAGGACTTGTCCAAGTTCAGGCACCACACTGTCACCACAAAGGCACAGAGGTCTCACCTCCAGCAATGGAGAGAAAATAGTCAAGGAATGAATACTAACAACCTTGTCAGAGCTAAGCATGAGGAAGGTACAATTAATAGGAAAAGTATCCCTGTTGTCCAGGGGTATAGACCTGTTCATGGCTAGAGAAAGGGCTGTGAGGGGTTTACTAACCTCAGGGCCAGTTTCTAAGAACAGAGAGTTGGTCCAAATGGGAAGCAGACTTTGTCAATTTCTTCTGGCAGTTTCATCCATTTTTGCTGTACATGTTTTTAGGGGGTTATTATATGTTTTTATATAATAGGGGGTTATTATATAGTTTTTTTGGAGACAGAGTCTTACTTTGTCACCCTGAGTAGAGTTCTGTAGCATCATAGCTCACAGCAACCTCAAACTCTTGTGCTCAAGCGATTCTCTTGCCTCAGCCTCCCAAGTAGCTGGGACTACAGACACCTACCACAATGCCCAGCTATTTTTAGAGACAGGGTCTTGCTCTGGCTCAGGCAAGTCTCCAATCTGTGAGCTCAGGCAATCCACCCACCTTGGTCTTCCAGAGTGGTAGGATTACAGGTGTGAGCCACAGCGCCCACCCTATAAATGTTTTAAATCGCAAACTTTGCAGTGAGTTGAACTTATTATTATTATAGTGTAACCCTATCTATCTCAAATGAGGCTCTTTGTCTTAAAGACTGTTTTGTCAGATATTAAATAATGACACCAGCTTTCTTTTGGGTAGTGGTTGACTGATAATTAAAATATATTTTTTTAACTTTCAATCTCTCCACAGCCTTATGCTTGGAGCATAAGTGTTTCTCCCATAAATGGCATCTCCTTGATTTTTAAAAATCCAATCAGGTTCAGCATCCATAACTCAGTGGTTAGGGTGCTGGCCACATACACTGAGGCAGGAGGGTTTGAACCCAGCCCAGGCCTGCTAAACAACAATGACAACTGCAACAAAAAAACAGCCAGGCGTTGTGGTGGGCACCTGTAGTCCCAGCTAATTGGGAGGCTGAGGCAAGAGAATTGCTTTAGCCCAAGACTAAGGCTGCTGTGAGTTGTGATGCCATGGCACTCTACCGAGGGTGATATAATGAGACTGTCTCCAAAAAAAAAAAAAAAAAAATCCAATCTGGCAATGTCTATCTTTTAACTGGTAGGTTTAGTTCATTTATGATTATTTTAATTATTGATATATTTGGATTGTTTTCTAAAACCTTACTTTCATATTTTTAATTAGTGCTATTTTCTATTTTTTCCTTTTATGCCTTAAAAAAATGATATCTGTATGTGTTCACACTGAAATTTTTAAGCTGCTCTTATGTCCCTGTATCACTTGATCTGCTATCATACCCCTATCACATCGGGTATTTCCTATATTTGGGTTGTATGGGTGAATTTTTCTCTTTTACTTTTTTAGATTTTTTTTATTTCTTTTGCTGTTTTTGGCCAGAGCTAGGTTTGAACCTGCCACCTCTGGCATATAGGGCCAGTGCCCTACTCCTTTAAGCCACAGGCACTCCCCTCTTTTACTTTTTTTAGCATTAGTTTCCTTTGCTCTTTTTTAATGTAAATTTTAAGCCACAACATCATTTATTCTTATTTCCTATGTTTTTATAACATCTTCTGGATTTAATTCTCTTATTTGATTACTTATTCCAAAAAATGTTTGCTATTTAAGTGATGCATGGCAAACCTTCTGAAGCCTTTTACACACTTACATTTAATTACTAATTTGGCTGGATATAAAATTCTTTATAATTGAAAGAAAGAAACTTTAAACCTGGGCAGTCATATCAATCCAAATCAGTATTCATTGGGAAGTCATTCTCCCTTCTTATAACGTATTTTACTATAATTAGATTCATTAGAAGATAAGCTTAGAGAGTACATGCCACCAACAGCCCTTACGTCTCCCTAGACATTCATATTTTTTGTAGATGACTCAATTTTATTTAGTAATAGTAGACAGTCATGAGCCTAAGGCAGGATATTGACTGGCTTAATCTAATTACTGCTAAAGCTAGTATTGAACAGACGACTCCAGACATCCTTCAGCTTCACATCTGCTATTCCTGAAATGAGAAAATCCTTCCAGAACATATTTGCAAAGCTGAGGCTTGCCTGAAAACAAGGTCTGGAGGCCCCTTCATCTGTTGCTTGATGACAGCTATGATTCATCTTTGGACCATTCTAGTTACTTGATAATCATTTATATCTATAAACATATATGCTTATATAAAACGATGAGCTAAGAAGATCCTCCCTATCTCCCAAATCTTTGTTAGTAAATACAGTGATCTCAGTAATCTCATTCAATGAGAAAATTATTTTTTAAATTTTAGATTAATATAAGGTTACATTGTTTTCACTTGTTAGGTAAAGTCCAAGTTGTAGTTGAGCCCTTCAATCATGAGGTGTGCCGTAGATCCCTCTGTTGTCCCCAGTCGGTGAGAGCACACCAACAAAGAGAAAATTCTTATTTAATGCTAATGTAAATTCTGTATGCTATAAAGCCTGTATCTTGCTCTGACATCTATGTAAAAAGGAGAACAATTAGTTACTATCCTCTTTAAAAAGTTAAGTTATATTTAGTGTGGTGGCTCACAACTGTAATCTTAGCACTTTGGGAAGCCGAGGAGAGTGGATTGCCTAAGCCTGAGGAACAGGGAGATCCCATCTCTAAAAAATAGCCAGGTGTTGTGGTGAGCACCTGTAGTCCCAGCTACTTGGGAGGCTGAGGCAAAAAGATTGCTTGAGCCCAAGAATTTGAGGTTGCTGGGAGGTATGACTCCACAGCACTGTACCCAAGGAGACAAATTAAGACTGTTTCCAAAAACAAAAGTTAAGTTAAACTTGAAGCTTATTTTCATCATGAAAAGTCTCAGATCCTTAACACATTTATTCATTAACCCAGCAAACCTTTCCAAGCACCTACTAGGTTCTGGTCCTTGTGCTGAGTGTTAGGAATATGGAGATAGTAAGACGAGTCCCTGCCCTTGAGAACCTGCCCATTCACTGGCCCTTGGCTTCCAGTCCTGTCCCCATCTGGAATGGTCTCCTGTGAGCAATTTCTCTAAATTGTCTAAGATCACTTCTTCCCAGAATGGCTCAATCTGATCAGCTTCTGCCCAACAAGTTTAAATCACCAATAACCCTTTTTACCTTCTATGTTGCTGGCACACCCATACATTCTCACAAACCTCTCTTTTGGGAGGAAAAGGAGAAAAAGATTTGGGCTTTGACTTACTTCTTTTTCAAAATGTATCTGGGACCAGGTGTCCTCTGCGAATTTGTATCCATTCACAAACAGGTGGTAGATATAGTTGGCTGAGAAACAGTAGGAGCGGGCGTACACCTCATCAAATTTGGGGAGCAGAAGAGGAAGCTAAAAAGAAAGTTTAAAACGTCTGAGGGGCAGGGGAGGCAAGTATGTTTAAAATGAACAACCATATTTTAAAGAATCGTATGGGTCAGAATTTCATGATAAAAATGACTACCTAATAATACAATTGTGTAAAATATATCTAAATAATATCACCAAATCATTATCTCTAAATCCAATGGGTGTTTGTGTGTGCCAAACTGTCTTAATCATTGTGTGTGTGGTTATAACATTAACGCATACCTCAGGCAGGTATGCTCTCCCATTTCAAAAATGTGGTAGAAAGAACATAAAGGCCAAATTTAGAATACACACACGTGCACACACATGGGGTAGACTCTGCTATACCTTTTTAGTATTGACATCGATCCTTTCTCTTTAAATACTGACCTGACTCCAATTCTGTGAGCAGAAATTCCAGGTCTTTGAGTTGAAGGTGTCCAAGGAGAAGCTGCCTGAAAGATTTAAAGCACTGGCTGTGTAGTAGAATCCTGCAAAAGCCTGTAAATAAATAGTACAGAAGGAAATTAGTTCCCAGAATGGGGGATAATATAGACTAGGTTGGGGGTCAGGAATAAGAAAGTGGGTAATAGGTGAGCAGAGGAGAAACAGAAAGGTGAGAAATAAATATTCGGTGAGGTGACGTTTTGTTCTTACCACAAATGGCCCTTTAACCTTTGGCTGATAAACTCCATCAGAGGAGCAGGTGTCTGGACCATGGCAAGTTTTGAAGTCAAATGTGGAAGCCACCTTCTCCCTACAGAGTAATGGGTTCCCAGTTCCTTCAAAAGTGATGATGTCATCAGGGTTATAACTCGTTGGCCTGTGGCTCACTGTGCACAGGCTGTCAAATACATGGCCCATGGTGAAGTTGGTGCTGTAATCCCGGGGATAGCAGGGGTTGGAGAGGTAGGTTTTGGTGGTAGAGTTCTGTAGGTATAAGATTGAGAGGTCAGTGCTCTTATTGTAGAAGACCAAGTGTCCCTTTTGCAAATTCTCACTATCACGACCTTCCATTGCTAAGAGGGAAACTGAAAAAATACCACTATGCATCAGTGTGTACTCAAGCCTAAGGCTGTCTGGATAACTCAAGTTAAGGGCAGGAAGGGGTGTGTGTGTGTGAGACAGAGGCAGGCACAGTGCTACATTCTCTCCCACATTGTCTGATCCAGTCCTTGTGATAGCTCTATGAAGCAGGTTTTATAAACTCTATTTTGGTAAGGAAACGGGTATCTTTAGATGAATATATTATTTTGAATAGAATATTATCTATCCACCTAGTAAAAGAACCCAGCAGGTACAAATAAGCATGAAAATGAAGTGTCCTGTCACCCACATCCACACACATGATCCCTCTCTGCAAAGTCACTATTGTCAGAGTGTATGCATAAGCAAATGTATTTTCTTCTCTCACCTCTTTTCTTTTTTGTTTTTAATCATAAATGGTAGCACTTAATATAGCCTATTGTGTTCCTTACTTCTTTCACTTAAAAACATATCTTTGGCTGGGCGCCATGACTTATGACTGTAATCCTAGCACTCTGGGAGACTAAGGCAGGCGGATAGCCTGAGCAAAAGAGAGATCCTGACTCTACTAAAAACAGTAACATTTGCCAGGCATTGTGGTGGGTGCCTATAGTCCCAGCTACTCTAGAGGCTGAGGCAAGAGAGTCACTGGAAGGACTGGGCGCGGTGGCTCATGCTGGTAATCCCAGCACTCCAGGAGGTCGAGGCAGGTGGATCACCTGAGCTCAAAAGTTCAAGACCAGCCTGAACTACAGCGAGATCCAGTCTCTAAAAATTAGCTGGGTGTTGTGGCAGGCTCCTGTAGTCCCAGCTACTCGGGAGGCTGAGGCAAGAGAATTGCTTGAGCCCAAGAGTTGGAGGTTGCTGTGAGCTATGACACCACAGCACTATACCGAGGGTGACAAAGTGAGACTGTCTCAAAAAAAAAGGTCACTAGAGTCCAAGAGTTTAAAGTTGCTGTGAGTTACAATGATACCACAGCACTCTCCCCAGGGCAATAGAGTGAGACTCTGTCTCAAAAAAACAAAGAACATATCTTTGGGATCTTTCCATTCATTGTACACGTGGAGTGGCCTATTCTTTTTAGTAGCTGTATCATATTCCACTGTACAAATAATTTACTTAAGGCATACTGGATGAACACTAAGGTGGTGTCCAACTATTTTATTTTGCCATTACAAATAATAAATATTCTCATCACATATAAATAATTGACCCACTTACAATTTATTTGACATAAAGACTGAGGTAGGAACCTGGCTTTACTTTTTCTAGATGATTATTCAATCTTTAATCTACTGGTGCAAAATACTATCTTATGCTAAAGTCCTATATCTGTTTGGTTCTATTTATGAATTTTTTTTCCTAAGGACTTGGATTTGAACTCTGTTCAATTTCAAAGCCAAGGCATACAGTTTCCCCTACAGTAAAATGTTGACTCTAACATTTAGCCTAAACTTTTCATTTTACTGATGAGGAAATGAGGTGCATATCAAAATAATGCAGTTATTTAACTAAAGCCAGTGGCAGGATTCTTCATAGAATCTTATAAAAAGTTCAACACTCATCCAATACAACTCACATGAATGTTTTCCAGAAAGATCTTCATTTGACTGGGAAGGAGGTAAATAGTCCCCTTTCTGCTTCCATGGTGTGAAAAAAGTTTATGATTTCCAAAAATTATTATATCTAATTTGTAGCATGTCATACCCGGGTCACCCAATGGCTTGAAAGAAAAAAAATCAATCAACCACTTATTTAGTATCTACCTCCAAATCCAACTTATACTTTTTAAATGATCAAAATGGCACAAATTATTTCTGGCTTGACATGTAGAAGAAGCTCGGTAACTATCTATTCCTTCTCTCTTTTGTGTCCAAATTATTTAAATATAACCTGCCAACATGCCAAGTTCAGGCACTCAACATTCAACAATCTTCACCCACCTTAGTGTTTGCCAGGAGGCCACCGATATGAAAAAGTAAATTAATGGGCTTGAGAGAGACAAAATGCACTAGAAAATGACAGCATAATCTGATCTTAGGATAAAACCAGTTAAAATTGGGGAAAAATGGGGTAGAAACTATTCTTAGTCGTGATAGAAAGTATTAAAAACATACAAAAAGAAATTACATTTAACAGTACGGGACCAATGATGGAGTCTGCAAATTTTATTGAAGGCTACAAACCAAGAAGTAAATAAATGGAAAGAAATTTTATAATTCTGCATAGAAATTCTTAATATCATCAGTAGATCAAATTTTACCAAGAACTACATGCACAAGGCAATTTTTTTTTTTTTTTTGAGACAGAGCCTCAAGCTGTCCCCCTGGGTAGAGTGCCGTGGCATTACAGCTCACAGCAACCTCCAACTCCTGGGCTCAAGCGAGTCTCTTGCCTCTGCCTCCCAAGGAGCTGGGACCACAGGCGCC
>CAUYTI010096703.1:0-31846 GCA_963575145.1 Galago senegalensis | reverse complement strand
CAGGCGCCCGCCACAACGCCCGGCTATTTTTTGGTTGCAGCCTTCATTGTTGTTTGGCGGGTCCAGGCTGGGGATTCGAACCCGCCACCTTTAGGTGTATGTGGCTGGCGCCTTAGCCGGTTGAGCTATAGGCGCCGAGCCGTGATCCTATATTTTTTAAAGGGTGTGTCAGTATCTGCATAGCATTGGAAGGGTCTGTTTCAGCAGTTGTCATTTTGCACCATAGGGTTGTGAAGGGAATGTATTTTATTTTTGCATGTGTTTTTTTCCTGTATGATGACTGTGTTTACTTTGTAATTGAAAAATAAGAAGTCAGTGTTGCCCGTATACAAAACATATCAAGTTCTATATAGTTGCTTGAATTGGGTCACAGATTCGACGCTTGCCTTTTCATCAGGAAAGGTAAAATACTTTTTAAGATTTATGGGTTTACAAAATAAGAGGAGAAATTTGTGTGTTTCTTATTTTGATTTGGTCTTTCTTTTTCCATGAAAAACACAGCTTTTCGTAATATCTCAGATCTGATAGTACTGTCTTTGTGGGGCTCACTAAAAATGACCCTGTGTAAAGAACGGACTATATCTTTTACCAATCCATCTTCATAGGAATTAATATTCAATTGTGTTATTCTGCAATAAATGTGGTAGTAAGTTCTGTGTGGTTGTCACTTTTAACATCCCTCAACATAAGCTTTTGGCTTAGCACAAAGGGCTCTAAACAATGAAGTCTAACAGCGTAATGCTAATAATCTGCTTGTTACACAATAGTTTCTTATGTCTACGGGAATGGATGGACTGTGTATCTTGAAGGCAACCCTCTTGGTGCCACCAAATGATGGGTAATTTAAGAGCATAGCATTAGAGACCATGTTTCCTGATGAGAACCAAAGAAAAAAATGAATGAATACATTCACAACTTAAATATGTAAATCAGAAAGGAAATAGGATTTTTAAATCTCATTCATTTACGGAGACAATGTTCTATTGAGATTAGCCATTCTGAAAAGAAAGTACTTAACACTTGAAATGTAATGTCCTAGCCAATTGTAATTGGAGCTAAATTAGCTGTAGGTACTTTGTTTTTATTTCTGTATATTGTATCTATACCTATGCTTAGTTGAATTTTGATACCTATATTGCATTGATGCACCAGATAATCCGTTTTTATTTTGCTCATGCAGGGAGAAACTTATTCGTCTGCAGCATGAGAATAAGATGTTAAAACTTAACCAAGAGGGTTCAGACAATGAAAAAATTGCCTTACTGCAGAGTCTTCTAGATGACGCAAATCTACGCAAGAATGAACTGGAGACGGAGAATAGGTAGAGTATATTCAGGTGGCACAAGTTTCCCTCATTTGCCTTGAGTTTGATGCCCTTGAACAAAACCAGTGTGATCTTTGTAAACTACCGTCCGATCCTATTTCCCCTTCTTACAACCCTCAGTATCACCCAAGACTTAGGGACCCAGACTGGTCTGCTGAATGTCCATCGTAATGAGCTCGAGAATTTAAGAAGGTCAGATACTGGAATTGAGGTTTGTGGATTGTAGGATAATCTCAGAGAATCTCAGTTCCATTCGAAGTGGTGCCCAGTCTGTTCCTTTTCTCCTCCAGTTTTGTCCCCGGCTGTTCTTTCCCCCATAGCTTACTTGTCAGCCAGATTGTCCCTGAACTCACTGCGCCCTCTCATTTTCCTGGGCGCTCTGTCCTGAAACCCTGTCCACCCTTAGCCACAGGAGCATTTTATTCTTGGTTATAGTCTCAGTGTCAAGCCTGCTTGGCTCCTGCAGACTCCCTCCTCTTTGGTAGATTGCTGCCTCTCCTGGAGCCTCTGTGAACTGTCTTGAAGTCTTTATCTCTTTGGATGTTGTCTGTTTATTTGGTTACATTTTTACTTCCACATTAGACCAGAAGTTCCTTGAGTGCAGGATTTTTTGATACTGGTGCTGAGCACAGTGCCTGATACATGGACTCCATAAACACTCACTGATTGAATTTCAGATGAATAGATAACACGTAAGTGCATCAGTCCCAAAATACGTGTCACCCAACACTACGTTAGAAGTCATCGTTAGAAATTTCAAGCAATACAAAGAATAATCAGAAAAGTCAGCTGCGACTCATGACACAAGACAACTACTGTACTGTTGTCCCACGAGACTTTGTTTTCTGACTATACGCTCTGCCTAACCAATATGACAACCTAAAGAAAAAGGCATAAGGAAGTCAGTACTTAGAAAATTAATGTATATTTGATTTCTAGGCTGGTGAATCAAAGACTTCTGGAAGTACAGTCACAAGTAGAAGAACTGCAAAAGTCTTTACAGGATCAAGGCTCAAAAGCCGAAGATGTAAGTTTTAATATGCACCAACCATGGTTCAACAATTTTACAATGTTGAAAAGCTATAACTTTTATTTATTATTTGATGGTCTCTATCAAAATAATTTCACATTCTGTTGGTCCTAGAAAGAAGCAGTATTTTCCTTTTTACTCACATTCCTTGTAAAAAGACCAGGCAGTACTTTGTTATCTCTTTCAGGATCCCTCTGCTGGGAATCAGAAGTTCACTTCCTGTCATAGCTGAGGAATGAGTTGAGGCTTTATGTTTTAAATACCTTCAACTCAGTATTCGAAGATAAAATATGAGGTTTCCTCCTTTGGTCAAAAAAAAAGTTCTAATAGAAAACTTAGTCTGCTCAAGTAGAAATTTTTAATGTGGAATTGATACTTAAGAAAATAATGTCATCCCTAGAATCCCATCAGCTATAAATTTCTGAATTCCTCCTGGTTCCGGTCATTTTATCTTCTCCCTCCTGCACACCTGCTGCTTCCCTGCCACAGCCCTGCACACGCAGTGCACGCTCACCCCAGTGTCCAGCTCTGTGGGGCTCAGCACCTGCGTCTTCACCCCCACCTGTTAACTGTCTGCCACAGCTAGTGGTTCTCAGGCAGACGTGTAAATAAGGCGTTTTGCAAACCCTTTACATTTAATGAGTGGCAAACAATAAAACGAAGACTTACAAAGTGTTCAAAAATAGTGTTAAGAGGGAGAAAAAGCTAAATTTTAGTGGTCAGTCTTTGCTTCAGCCAGCTCTTTTGATTTGTTTTTTTGTTATTGTTATGTTTTTTTATTTCCTATTACCGGTGTAAAAGCTATAAACTCTGGCATTGGAGCACAAATCTGTTTGTTTCCATTGATAGAGTCATTTTAGGGGATCAACTTCAAAACTGGGGATTTAGCCACATCCATCCAGCCCTATTATATAAGAGGGTATGAAAACAAAAGGAGCCAAATAAGGGGAGTCAAGCACATTCACAGGATTTCCTGAGACTACGAGATGTAAAAACTCCCCAGTGACCCATGTTGTGTCAGCTTCTCCAAATACCAGCTAATTTGTGTTGGCAGCACCCCTGCTTTCTAAGTTGGCTGATTTTAGAGATGAACCAAAGGGGGTAACATTTCTTAGTTCAGTGAAATCACTAGGTCCCTTAAACTGAGATGAATGTAAAGTTTATTCTGGTGTCTAAGGAACTTTGAGGAGGCTTTTCGTCGATTGTTATGTCAGGGAGGAGAAGGGCAAATTGCACATTGGAGATAAAAGTGGAGAAATACCAGGATCAACTAAACTGTAGTGTCACGTGATCACCCTTGACCTTGGTTCTCTTACTTGAATTAAAGAATTAAAAAAGCATTTATTCTTCAAAAACCAACATGATAAGTTAAAATCTAATTTAAAATGCTGTGTGCTGTTACTTTAAGAGTAATAAAAGTATTAAAGAGAACTTTGAGAGGAGAGATGCCAGCCCTATGAAGTACTGTTTGCATAAATTAGTCACTTCATTTGTCCAGATGCTAATGAGATGCCTTGCTTTAAACTAAGCAGAAATTCTCTCTGAGCACTTTCCTCCATGTAGCAAAGATTCAGATGGCTGAAGCTTTGCCTCCAAATGCTTTAGAGAACAGTGCGTTGCAGAATGTGGTTCTTCCCCCAGCAGATTTTTGTTTTGTCTCTCTCCTCTCGCTAACCTGCAGTGCTGCGTCTCAGGAGTACATAACACACAGAGCAGTAGGTCCTGCCAGAGGACTCAGTCCCTCCTGACCAAGAACAGCATAATTTCTGCCTCTTTCTGTTGTCTAAAGCCTAGTCCTTTCATGTGACCTTAAGTCAAAGCAGGATGTTTTGCACATTTTTATTATTATTGTTATGTCATTTGTTTTTAGCATGGAAGCAGAAAAGCATTGTTATATCCAGTCATATGGATAATTTGAGCTAGCCCCAGTATGTAAAACTACAGAGAACAAGACAGGATGAGGAGACCATAGAAGGAGAAAAACGTACATTTCTGAAAACAATGTCTGTCTCTTACTTTGTTCACGAATTACTAACCGATCTTCTCTCGCCTGCTGTGTTGCCTGGTACTAATTTGTCCTCTCTGTCTCTGGCGTGGTTTCTGCTCAAGGCCATTGTAAGTACGGTTTCCTTTTCATTTTTTATTTTGAGCAGTTTTTTGATTTATTTGATTATCTGCCATCACAGTTGATGGGATTGAAATGTTTAAGGCAATTTCATGCAAAGCGCTTATCAGTGTTACTTGCCTTGTGTAGGTTCATGACCTTTACCACTAAGACACTTACAGGATTCGAGATCTTAGAAAGCCAAACCCAAAGAAGTCTGCTCTTGGGGTTTCCCCCATCCCACTTCTGCTCCACGCCGTTATTAGTGCCTTTCCGTCAGTTATTCTGATGCTGGCTTCCTCTTGTCTGGCCTCTCCCGCCAGGCTGTGTTGATAGTGATAGTCTATGGAGAGCCTGAAGGGGAGGCCGTGCACAGCTGCTGGGGTCTGGCAGACCTGGGTTCTCAGGTCTGTCGCTGGACAGCTGCTACACACCAGCCTTAGGAGGTTTCCTTGGGGCCATGTGCATGGCGTGACTTAGCACACTGCCTGACACACACATATTAACCACTTACTTAATCATTTTATTATGTAGTATTATCTCAGTTAAAATTTGTGCTAGAGTCTAATCAAAATATAAGTACAAGATTAAATTTAAAGTTTTAAAAAAGTACAGTAGAACCTCCATAGTTGCCTTCCTCCTTAAGCTAACCTAATGTTCACAGATCAGACATGCACCACACGTGCGTATCAGTATGGTGGCCCACAGACACCACACGTGCCTATCAGTACAGTGCCCTAGCTTCTTACGGTGACCAGTGTGTTATAGTCCCTTGGTTGGCCAACTTGCAGATTCTGTATTTGCATTTTACCCTTTGTCCTAAAGAAGGAATGAGCAATAACCCAGCATTTACAGGGTTACTATCTTTCTGTATACTGGGGGGCAGTGATAGAGGTCATTGTAGTACTGACTATCTATATTAATGTATAAGAGAATTTGAAATACCCTAGAGCTGTGTTAGAATGGACTTGAGTTATGGTAATCATCAAGTAAGGCAACTAAAAATCTAAGAACTTGATATTCAAATTCTTTTCCCCTCATTGCTGCTGTTGATTAATTGGAGAATTTGTTTTATAAGCCTATATTAATTATTGGATTTTGAAGTGAAATATTTCATAAAATTCATTAATAATATGTACCCTGCAACTGTTTAGTTATGAAACTTAGTGGTCCTTTATAGAATGCCTTCATTGTTTATTTTTAGGTTAATTTTGGTCTGCTTTTCAGGAGACCTTTTTTTAAAACACCCAGTCAAAGCTGCGTTCTCAAGTGTATCAAGTTCCACGCATACACCGTCTGTCACATTCCCGTGCCATCACACAGGGGGTTTGCAACCTGTGCATTTTTATAAATCACTGATGAGTCAGAAGTATTTATGGGAGTTGATCCAAAACTTTACTATGATGTGAGGAAAACAGTAGAGCAGCTAAAAGGAGTCTTAAGGAAAGCCTGTTATCACCAGAGTCCAGGAATATTAGAGACTCCTACAAACAGAGAATCAGGTGTCCAGTTTCTGGGGGTCTGTGCTGATTGCACCCTTCATGGGCTGCTCTCTCCCTTTGTTAAAGAGAGTCAAATGGGGGTATGTTGTGTGTTTTGAGGTCTTTGACCAGAGAAATTACTGAGGACTTGCTCAAAATACTTATTATTGTACTCTTAATTGTAAAAAATTAATATATTCATTTAGGTAATAAACTGATTTTTTTTGTTTTTTTTTTTTAGTCAGTTCTTCTAAAAAAGAAGCTTGAGGAACATCTGTAAGTACAAAAGCTGCTGAGGCTCTTCTTCTGTTGTGGATGGCAGTGCTTTATGTCAGGTGGTGCAGGGTGCCTGGGTGCTGGCACAGGTGGCCTGGAAGATGCAGAGATCACAGTGCATGTTCATAGTGTCCATCTCCGCCCCAGGCCCTCGGTTTAGAACAGGGGCTGCTTCACAAATGTTTTCTCACGTGAGACTCCAGGGTTCCCCAGGCTAGCGCCGTGGGAGTGTAACTCACAGCAAACTTAAACTGCTGGGTTCAAGCAATCCTCTTGCCTTAGCTTCCCAAGTAGCTGGGATTATAGGTGCCCACCACAACACTCACCTAGTCAGTGCCTGAATTGCTAGCCTGTTAGTGTTACTGTGTTACACTGGGCTAACCCAGACATCCTCAGTCCCACAGAGATCACTTTGATTATTCTACTACCATCAGAAGGAAATTCTCTTGCCTTGCAGTTTGTCTCATGCAATTCAGTTTGGGGTGTTTTTTGTTTTTATTTTTAACATGGAAGATGTGAAATACTCCTAGCAACTGAGATTTGCTAGAAAGTCTCAACAGTGGGCAGGATCTTACTGTCCTAGAAGAATAGAAAACGTCACCTCGCCTCTGTGAGATTATCCACAGTGAGAACTTGGTGCTAAATCTTGTCCCTTTCCCCTATCTCCCGGTCTTTTATGGCAAAGGATCAAATACCTGTCACTTGGTAAAACTACTTTCTGACCATTGTTCTGTGCTCAGTCATTTACATGGTAAAAATTTCCATCAGAAAGGATTTATTAGTGTAGATGGAAGCCAGATTAGTTTCTTGTTGAGGCCATAACAAATTACCCCAAAACATAAGTGACTCATGACAACCAATTTCTCTCATAGTTCTGGAGGCTGCAAGTCTGGTGTTGGCAGGTTGGTTCCTTCTTGAGGTTCTGGGAAGAGTCTGCCCCTCTCCCAGCTTCTGGTGGCTGCACAGTTCTTGGTGTCCCTCAGGTTGTGGTCCTGTCACTTTCTCTTCTGTCTGTGTCTTCACCTGGCCTTCTTAAAAGGACACCCGTCGTTGGATGTAGAACCTACCCGATGGCCTCATCTTAGCTAAGAACATCTACAAAGACCCAATTTTCAAAACATGTCACACCCATGCATCCTAGGGATTAGAATTTCAGTTTATCTTTTGGGGAGATACAGTTCAGCCCACAACAAGGCCCATAGACGTCTCAGAAGATGGTGAGTCTTGGCCGGCACAGTGGCTCATGCCTGTAATCCCAGCACTCTGGGCAGCTGAGGTAGGTGCATTGCTTGAGCTCAGGAGTTTGACCAGCCTGAGCAAGAGCAAGATCCCATCTCTACTAAAAAGAGAAAAACTAGCCAGGCATTGTGATGGGCACCTATAAGTCCCAGCTACTCAGGAGCTGAGGCAAGAGGATCACTTGAGTACAAGAGTTTGAGGTTGCAATGAGCTATGACACTCTAGCCAGGACAACAGAGTGAGACTCTGTCTCAAAAAAAGAAAAAAAAGTAGTCAGTCTCATACAAATTTAAAACTATAGTAGAGATCATTTTACACACACCAAACTAGTAAATATTTTTTAAATCTTGCCTGCAAAGGATTGCTAAAGATGTTGAGCAGTAGTAATTCTTGTCCAGCACAGGTCAGTGTATGCATCAGTTTACTTGGTGAACTTGAACATGCATATCTGAGGGTTGTCTGTTAAGTATCTATCCAGCTATACAGTGTGAAAAATAGTATTAACTATGTCTGGATGCCTTCCAGAAACCCTTGTGTTCTGTGACCTCTCAGTTAGATTCCTAGAGATATTGTTCCTGTGTACCAGAGCTATGTAGAAGAAGGTTACAATGTAAGAACATTGTAACCACAGAAAAGGAGAAACAACACAAATGTCTACCACTGGAAAGGGCTAGAATGAAGTACGTTCAAACAGTAGTGCACCATGCAGTGGGGAGAACGTGCACACTAGAGCAAACACATCAGCTTAGGTCAGTGTCAAGAACATTGACGTTTAGTGCAAGGTGCAATTAGAATAACATATAATGATTAACGTATAAAGTAAAAATCGGGCAAGGTTAGGTAAGATATTATTCAGGAATAACACAAAGATAGTAAAACTATCATGAAAACCATGAGAATAATTAAAATTTAGTAATTTGGTTACCTTAGGTAAGGGAATAGACACACATGCAACTTCCAAGGTTTGGGGATAATTTCTGTTTCTAAGCTCAGTGGCAATTCACTGGGCTTTGTTTTCATTCTTTTTTTTTTTTTTTTTTTTGAGACAAGAGTTTCACTCTGTCACTCTGGGTAGAGTGCTGTGGTGTCATGATAGCTCACAGCAGCCTTAAACTCCTAGGCTCAAGTGATCCTCCTGCCCTAGCCTCCTAAGTAGCTGGGACTACGGACACCCACCACCACACCTGGATAGTTTTTCTATTTTTAGTAGAGATGGGGTCTTACTCTTGCTCGGGCTGGTCTCTAAGTCCTGAGCTCAAGCAATCCACCCACCTTGGCCTCCCAGAATGCTGGGATTACAGGCATGAACCACCACACCCAGCCTGTTCATTCTAATTTTTAGAACTTCACTTTTTTGCAACAAGAGTTTACATTGTAAAAGCTCTGCAAAGTTTTAAACTTAATTTTTACAATATCATATTCCTAGCAAAACTAAAGGTCTGTATTCTTTGTTATGCGGGTTTACATCAAACAAAGCAGAAATGTTTGTCTTTCGTTTTTTACTTCTTTTTAAAATACATTCATGTTAGCTTAGTCTTTTCATCTTTATTTGATAGCCCTTGTGTGCACTGTAAGCATAACCCAAGTATAAAGAGCTCAGGTCTTTAATTTGAGGTGGGAAGCGTCGGTGGCAGCAGCAGGTGACGCGGGGCTGTGTCTTGTTGCAGAGAGAAGCTGCACGAGGCCAACAATGAGCTGCAGAAGAAGCGGGCCATCCTCGAGGACCTGGAGCCCAGGTTCACCCACAGCTGTGAGTGCCTGATGAGCAGAGATCCAGAATGGCTAGCTGTGCACTACCCTCACGATAATGCGTTTAGAGAAAAGTTTTCTTTTAAGAAATAGGCCCCTTGGCTCTGGGCCTGTAGCACAGTGGTTACAGTGCCAGCCACAAACACCAAGGCTGGTGGGTTTGTACCCGGCCCAGGCCTGCTAAAGGACAACAGCAGCAGTAACAACAAAAAAATAGCCAGGCCACGAGTGGCTCAAAGGAGTAGGGTGCTGGCCCCATATACCAGAGGTGGCGGGTTTAAACCCAGCCTAGGCCAAAAACTGCAAAACAAAAAATAGCCAGGCGTTGTGGCGGGCACCTGTAGTCCCAACTACTTGGGAGGCTGAGGCAAGAGAATCGCTTAAGTCCAAGAGTTTGAGGTTGCTGTGAGCTGTGACGGAACGGCACTCTACCCAGGGTGACATAGTGAGACTTTGTCGCAAGGAAAAAAAAAGAAATAGGCCCTGGTGCATGTTCTAGCAATTAAATAACTTACCTTATTTACAGAAAGAGTATATAATCATCTTTATGTCCTAACTTACTAATTATACTTATGGGCAGGGTGCTGTGGCTCGTGCCTGTAATCCTAGCACTCTGGGAGTTGAGGTAGTTAGCACCTTTGAGGTTAGGAGTTTGAGACCAGCTTGAGCAAGAGTGAGACCCCACCTATACTAAAAATAGAAAAACTAGCCAGGGATTGTGGTGGGGTGCCTGTAGTCCCAGCTACTCAGGAGGCTGAGAGAGGAGACTCTCCTGAACCCAGGAGTATGAGGTTACTGTGACCAATGACACCACAGCACTGTAGCCTGGAGCAACAGTGAGACTCCATCTCAAAAAATAAATAAATAAAAATACTTATACATATAAATTTTTCTGCAACTGTGAATTCCAGTGAATAGTATATGAAGTTAGATATTTTCATATTGTAGTTAACATATTAAGGTCAGTCAAACTAATACTTCCATAGACATATTTATACCTGTAGGTGGCCTGACTTTGTTAATTCTTTTGTAAGGGCTGAGAGTACAAGCGTTACTTTTTTTATTGTGGTAAAATATACGTAACAAAACAACTGTTTTAAGTATACAGCCAGTGGCATTAAGTACATTCGCATTGTTGTACAGCTGTCACTGTCACCCATTTCCAGAACTTTTTCATGATCCCGAGCTGAACCTCTGTACCCGTTACACAGTAACTCTCCCTTCCTCCCTTTTCCCAGGGCCTGGTCGCCCACATTCAACTTTCTGTCTCTATGAATTTGACTATTGTAGGTAATTCCTATAACTAGAATCATATACTTGTCCTTTTGTGTCTTTCTAGTTTCACTTACATAATATCTTCATGTTGCAGCAAGTATCAGAACTAATGCTGAGTAATAACAGTACCCGGTACATGTATACCGCATGTTGTTACCCATTCATCACCAGCTGGTATTTCTAATTTATGTACTCTATACTACTATGACTAGTGTATAAAATAAAAATTGGACAAAATTTTTGTTTATAAGAAAAGCTTTCTGTAAAAAAAAAAATTATAAATTAGGTTTTGGTTATTTGTTTTCCTTGCTTGTTTTTACAGCTGGGGTCTCACTTTCCTGCACAGGCTGGAGTGCAGTGGCTCCGTCTTAGTGCACTGCAGCCTCCCGCTCCTGGGTTCGAGCAGTTCTCCTGCCTCAGCCTTCCAAGCAGCTGGGACTACAGGCACCACATCCAGCTATGAATTGATGTTTAAAAAAGAAGATTGTGTATACAATCTCTCCAAGCTTTTAACTATTTATCAATAGTCAGTTGAAATAAATTTAAAGTTTGTTATGATCCAAAAATATTTTTTTACTATGTCTTTTCTGCAGCCTTAAAAATCGAAGAATTACAAGAAGCTTTACGGAAGAAAGAAGAAGAGATGAAGCAAATGGAGGAGCGATATAAAAAGTACTTAGAGAAAGCCAAAAGTGTAAGTAGGAACCTGTGGCCGTCTCCCTCCGCTTGGTGACCGTGTCCCTGCAGTCTGGGATTGCGGTGCGAGTGCGGTGCGCTGAGTTTCACACAGGGAGAAAGAGATCTTGTAAAACATGTCAAGAGCCTGCGCGTGAAACAGTGATGGAAATCGGTCACTGTGCAGATCACTTCCTAATTACCAGGAGGACGTAGCCCTGACATAGGAGACCAACGACAGGCACCACCATAGGCAGTCGCCAAATCAGCAGCACCAGCCTTGCTCCCCATGGAGTATCATTGTAGGGAACAATCAGCCTGATGCCAGGCACTTCCAGTTCACAGGGAAAATGAGGCTTATGGGAACAAGTTAAATAACACCTTAGGAAACCACCGGGTAAATCCAAGCTTTGGGATAAAAGTCCTTGCTGTGAAGCATGAAGTAGGCAGTGGCACGTGGGAGAGCCGCACCTGATCTGCAACGCAGGGGGGTTCACCTCTGTGTCCCGGACTGGGGCAAGAGGAAGTCATGGATCAAATAGTGGTCATTCTACAGAATTGTTCCTTTCTTTCTTTCTTTTTTTTTTTTTTACAGATAATAATGGTATTTTAATTATGTAGGATAGTATCCTTAATCTAATATTCATGCTGAAGTATTTAAGGGTTGCGTGTCATGAAGTTTGCAAATAGCTCTAAAATAGTCCCTGAGACAAGTAACCGTGTTTCGTGTGTGTGTGTGTGTGTGTGTAACAATTGCTGAATCTAGATTAAAAGTAAATAGGTTTTTATTGTTCTGCCCTTTCAAGTTTTCTGCAGGCTTGGGCATTTTGATAGTTAAAAGTTTTAGGGAAAAAAGTAAAAAGACTACCCAGAATTACTCTTGTTGACCAGCCAGAACTGGCCCAGTGCCCACACCCAGGCTGAGCTACCAGCAGAGGAGGGGATGGGGCCCCTTGGGGGGCTTGACCACTGAGGACCATTCCCTGAGGCACACACCTGTTGAGAGGTGAGGTTGCCGACCTGATCAGAGGAAAGGGCAAGGGTGGGGAGCTGCCGGGACTGCCTGCTGGACGGCCATGTGTGGCTTAGCTATGCAGCAGGGGCAGCTCTGTTGTGGTGCAGACAGAGCGTCCTTCTGTAAGCCTGGATGGTGCAGTCTTCTGCACATCTGGGCCATGTGCTGTGGCCACTTCTCCTGGGCTACAAACTCATGGGGCACATGACTGTACTGAATAGTGCAGGGAAATTATACCACAATGGTAACTATTCATGTGCTAGGACTATTTCAGCTCCGTTAATCTCAGGAAACCACCATCACATACGTGGTCCATTGTTAACTCAAACATCATTATGTAGCACATGACTGTATTTATTAATTTTAGCCAGAATAACTTCTTATAATTGATTCTTTTATATAATTAAGAAGTTATAATATGTATAATCACTATGTAGCCATTAACAATTTTTTTTTATAAGTTAAAACAATTATAGCCAGGTACAGTAGCTCACGCCTGTGGCCCTAGCACTTTGGGAAGCTGAGACTTGAGGCAGGAGTTTGAGACTAGCCAGAGCAACATAGGAAGACCTCATCTCTACAAAAAATAGAAAAATTAGACAGGCATGGTGGTGCACACCTGTAGTCTTAGCTACCTTGGAGGCTGAGGAAGGAAGATGGATTAAGCCCAGAAGTTAGAGGTTGCAGTGAGCTGGGATGACACCATTGCCCTCTATCCCAGATCCTGTTTTGAGGAAAAAAGTTACAACAATTAATATTATTTCATGCGTTCACTTGCAGAGTACTATTAGAAGATAGCTTTTGATTTCTGTAAGCTTATCGTTGATTTAAAATATATATATATATGTAGTAATTGTTTTCTTAGATGTTGTATCTTTTAAGATCAAAACCTTTTAAATGTTTCTTTATTATATTTGCAGGTTATCCGTACTTTAGACCCTAAGCAGAATCAAGGAGCAGCACCGGAAATCCAGGCTCTTAAAAATCAGCTCCAGGAACGGGACCGGCTGTTCCACTCCCTGGAGGTAGTCTGCTTACTGTGCAATACGGCATCTGGGTTTGGGTCTTTATTCTCTGGGATCTTTGCAGTGCAGCTGTGTCCACGATTTAGACAGCTAATTATTGTTTTATTTATGTTGAGTTATTTTATATCTTTTCATCTTTACATGTGCTTGCTTTTCAGAAAGAATATGAGAAAACAAAGAGTCAGAGAGAAATGGAGGAGAAATATATTGTTAGCGCCTGGTACAATATGGTAAGAGAACAGCACTTCAGAACATGATCCAGGGTGCCATGACTGCGTAATGCGTGTGGTACTCCCTTTACTCCAGAAGAAATTCTACCTAGTGGATCCGAAAGTAATTGCTATCCTAACATACACTAACAGAACCTAATACTGCACCCAAACAGGGCTAGAGCATTTGACAACAGCATCCTTTCTACAGGACAGAAAGACAAATGTAAGTTTAATTTCTGTCCCTCGGAACTGTTGATTGTGAGAGAAAAGGACATTAATTATACCTCAACATGGCTGCGGTGGTTTTATTTTGTGAGACTATTTCGGTGCTTCTGTAGGATGGTACTTAGATGGAGGGTAGTTTAATTCCCTCTTGGGGTTTGGAAACTGTTCACAGTGGCAGACCCTGAGCCCTTGGAGGTTTTGAAATGGAAAGTCCCAAAATGCACACAGAAAATCTGGTGCTCATCACCCTTCTGGTCTCCGTATGAATAGTTAGGGGTTTTAAAGAATGTAGCAGTATTTTCAATATTTTTCCCCTAGACTTTCCGTCTTCTTACTCTGTTGCTCTTCCCCAGTAAAACCACATCTTCTGCCTTTCCTTTCCTTTACCGTTCCCTTCCCTTCGCTGTAATCCTCGCACTTGGGAGGCCAAGACTAGAGGCCAGGGAAGTTTCCTTTCCCCTTCCCCTCTCCCTCTGCCTCCCCCTTTTCTTCTCACTCTGTCACCCAGGCTCTAGCTGTGGCCTCAGCCTAGCTCACAGCAACCTCAAACTCCTGGGCTCGCGCGATCCTCCTTCCTCAGCCTCCCAAGTAGCTGGAACTACACACAAGCATTACAACACCTGGTTAATTTTTTTTTTTTAATTTTTAGTAAATATTTTTCTGCTTTTTGTAGAGACAGGATCTCACTCTTGCTCAGGCTGGTCTTAAACTCCTGAGCTCAAGCCATCTACCCACCCCCACCTCCCAGAGAGCTGGGGTTACAGGGGTAAGCTACCCACCCAGCCTTCCTCACCTTTTCAAAGTGTTAGTTGTCTGGGACAGAAAACCGGACCGGGTTCTTTTCATCACCCCCCTCTGACCCCATTGCTCTGTGGTCGGCATGGGTCATGGCTTCTGTTTTACAGTTAGAATTGATTCTGCCTCCTGTCCCTGGCCTCCTGATAATGAGATTTGGTCTTTGTCAAATTCATGACATACCCACATTTATATTTGTCTTGGTCAAACTATTTAAGATTTTTATCACAATTTTTAAAAGCAAAAAAGGAAATCATATTGGGCTTAAGATACTATTATCGTTAACAAATGTAGATTTCTTAAAAACTACATTTAACGGTAGAAAAGAAGACTGTACTTAAGGAAGTCCAGGGAGTGGGTCCCGACTCTGAGCTACTCTTCTCTTCCTTGTCCTCCGTGCTGCTGACCTGGGCGCCTTCATTTCAGTCCTCTTGGTCATTTCCTATTCCTGATTGGCTTTTATGACTTCACATATCGTGTTTCTCCTGTGACATGGTACTAGGGAATGGACTAATTTTCACCTCTTCAGAGTGAAGGAAGAACTCCCAGTAGACTCACACAAGTTATGTTCCAATAAGAAAACCCATGACCATACGCAGTTCTGCATCTCAGCTGACTTGAGTGAGAATGAAGATGATTAGTCCTGGGCTGGGTATTAGGTAGCTCAGAGAATGGCCTTGCACGGGTGAAGAATTTGAATAAAATTGTTTGAAATGTGAGAGTAAAAAATTAGAATACTTTAAATCAAATAGTTTTTAATATATGTAGCCTAATTAGTGAGTTAAAGATTACCAATAGATATTTGACAATTTTATTCAAAGCCTTAAATGCTTTAATTTCAAACTGAGTTAAAATTTTGTTCTAGGGCTGGGTGTGGTGGCTCACGACTGTAATCCTGGCCCTCTGGGAGGCTGAGGCGGTGGATTGCCTGAGCACAGGAGTTTAAGACCAGCTTGAGCCAGAGTGAGGCCTTGTCTGTAAAAATAGCTGGGTGTTGTGGTGGGCACCTGTAGTCTCAGCTACTCTGGAGGCTGAGGCAAGAGGATCACTTGAACCCAAGAGTTTGAGGTTGCTGTGAGCTGTGACACCATGGTACTCTACCTAGGGCAACAGAGAATGACTCTGTCTCAAAAAACAAAGCAAAACATGTTCTACCTTTTTCTCATTTGGAAAAGGTAGTGTATGTGAAGATGTATTGATAGACTGAAGTTACTTTAGGAATGCAGAGCCATTGCCTGTGTTTTCTCTAGAAACTACCGAGTGATGGGAAGATGTGTCTTCTCAGCTTCTCTTTCCTTGCACATCGCTCATTTCATGCCAGGAAAGCTGTGTTTCTTTTCTTTTTTTGCAATTTTTGGCTGGGGCTGGGTTTGAACCCCCCCCCCCGTACTTGGGGCCGGTGCCCTACTCCTCTGAGCCACAGGTGCCTCCCGAGAGCCCCGTCTCTTTTCCGCAGCGTGGCTCCTCCCTCTCACTGTGCTCTTGCTTCTCTCCTTGCTGCACCCTCCACTTGCTCCCGAGCAGTTAGCCTGCATCCAGTCTGTGGTGGGATTAAGCAGCAGCTCTCAGCTCTTGGTGTTTATCTGGCTAGAGTTCTTCTCTGGCTTACTGAACAAGTACCAAAGGGCTGCCTCTCCCTGATCTACTCATAGACTTCTGCCTTGAGGATGGTGGTGTTACTGCATTGTTGTTCCTCCTGCCAGGGGGTGCCCTGAAGGTTTCCTCCCTTGCTCTGGGTCCAGCAGTTAGTAAGTGGTCCTTCTGTTTTCAAGAGAGACCCCCTGCTCTCGGTCGGGCCCTCTTTTGGACTGTCAGGAACTTTTCTTAATTTGAGAATACAAGTTCTGCCTTGAAGTGAAGAAAAACACCATAGTGGTATGTACGTATGATACCTTGTGTGGCCTCCACCTTACGAAACAAGTTCATTTGTGTTTTTCTGTTGTATTCTAAATAAGCCCAGTGATTTTCACAGCCCCTGTGAATCAGCTGCTGCTAATCAATTGGAAAATCACTTTACACATTTAATTTGGAAGGGAAATATGACTGAGTGTGGGTAATGGATTCGAAAGATCTGTCTCCGTTATCTATTGTTTTAGTTATTGTGAAATCAGATGATTAAGCCTGAATTTTTGGCAAAAGATTTATACCTGATCATTGCAACTCAAATGCCTTTGTAAGACTTTAATCTGTATTGAGTAGAATTAATATCTAATTCTGCTTTTCAATGCAATGTAACAAATTCTGCATGATGAAATTTTCTTTTATCGGAGTATTGCTCACCATTTTTTCATTGATTACGCTTTTTCTTCTGTTCCAGGGAATGACTCTTCATAAAAAGGCAGCTGAAGACAGACTGGCGAGCACAGGCTCGGGGCAGTCGTTCCTGGCTCGGCAAAGGCAAGCGACCAGCACGCGGAGATCCTACCCAGGCCACGTGCAGCCCGCCACAGCGAGGTAGAGGGGTCTGGCCCCTAGACATTAGCAGCAGCCTGCATTCAAAGCTTACTTCTGTTACATAGAACAGCATTTCAGGAAATTCAGCCAGCTCACTTTTTGTTTCTCTTCTGTGTTAGTAGTTAGTGTTTCTCATTTGAGGGCTTTTCTCTCTCCTGTATCTTCGTTTTAGATTCTTTGACCTTTATTTTGTAGTCCTTTCAGTTCCTTTTAATGTGCCAAAAATTTGTACATGTCCAATTAAAAATGTTGTATAATAGTGTAATACTTTTCTTTGTACGAAAACGTCCTCTTCCCCTAAAGTGTAGGCTTTGTAATGAATTAGATTTTCTGCCAATAATTGATACACAATTTATATTCCTTATTGTGCCTCTGTGTTACCATGCTTTATAAGAATGTCTTTGTTTAAAGGGAATTAATCTTTTTATGATGTATTAATCTGTGTTTCAATTGTTTTCCAAATGCACTTCAAATAACTTGCATATTTACTATATAAAATGGTTGAAGTGTTCTTTTTGCAAAGACATAGATAGATCGACAGAGGTGCTAATCAGACCTTATTTAAAGCACCTGGTAGAACTATTTAGAGGAAAAAATGCATTTTCATATTGTTTTATAGGAAATTAAATTTGTCTGAAGATTTGGAGACTATTTTTAAAACATGAATATGTAAAATTACATAATTTCCTGCTATCTTGTTTACTGGCAGAAGTGAATGCATTGGTGAGGTAATTTGGGGGTTATAGTACAGAAGAAAAAAATCTGGCAGTGCATTAACTTTTTTTTAGTTTCTTTTGGAGTATCTTGGTACCTGAGGATCGGGTTCCAGCAGTGCGGCTGACATTATGCTCTGTTTGCTCTTGGCACCTGGAGGAGCTCTCTTTCATACATGTATTTCCAAGTTACCGGAGCCTCACCTTTTGGGCTACTCGGTGACTTAGGCCTCATTTGTTTTACTTATTTCTTAATATAAACCCTTCCATTTCTCAGTAATTCCTGACACCTAACATCTTTGTATTAGTCATTAAGTTTAGAAAGTAACTTCTTATATGTGGTATTATGACAAGTCTCTTGACTTTTTTCTCTTACGTCTATTTACTAGTCCAGGAATTCGTTACTGAACAGATTTTCTTGGGTATTTGGTTGCCTCCAAGTGCTTGCATCCGAGGGCAGATGATAAACCACATTTATTCACGTGATGAATGTCTGTCAAGTGACCCTCTTGCAGCACTTTGTGTATGTAAGGTGCTATGTCAACGTGAAATGCCACTCATTTGACAATGAAATGCCTCCTGTCTAGCTTTCCTCCTTTCTGGTCCCAAATTATATGGAAGTTTCCCTCCAGCCATCTTGCACCACAGCCCATTTTTTAAAGGCAAAAAATTTCTGAAATTAAGTCAGTTTTTTTGTTTGTTTGTCTTTAGAGAGGTCACCTGCTGGGGAACGTCCTTTCATGTACTTGCTGTTTGCAAGTTCAGGTTTCATTTGGTTCTGTACATTAAATACATATAAGCAACTTTCAACCATCTAAATATAACGAAGAATTTTCCAGAAACTATATTTATGTGTTTAAGTCATTATTTTCCTTTTTTTAAATAAGGAAATGGACCTCAAAATTACTAATGTTTTTATTTGTCCTCAGAAACTGTATCTGAAGAGAAATAGAAAATATATACTCAGAAATGACTCCATGCATTGTGCTGATTTTTTTACATCAGGTGCAGAAGTGGGAGCACAGTGTGACTCTTGTGCCTGGTAAGACCATAAAGCAGCGAGAGTTAGAGACCCTGGGTAGAATCAGTGCCGGGTCAGGAGGCGGCAGGCCGAAGGGTTCTCACCCCGACCCTGCACAAACGGTGTAAGGATTCAGCTGCTTTTAAAACAAATGAGGACATGAACACTAACCTTGGCCAAAATAAAATTGCTGGGAAATTTTATGTGCAGGGTAAGATAGATAAAAGCAAAAGTCTACGAACTCATTAAATGAAGTCTTTAATGCCCCATCCTCTTCTCCTACCCGCCCACCTGTTTCTTTTCTCTACATGGGTTAGAAAGATACCAAGCTTTTAGAAAGGAGTTTGACTTCTGATTTTTCTCAGCATCTGTTATATGCTCTGATTTTGTTGTTTTTATAACTTTCACTCTCCTTTATTGTTTGGTATATTATTTTCAGTACAGAGAAGCAATTCAGGTATCTAAACATTTTATGATGTTTAAAAACAAAACAAGGAACAAGCTCTTACAGAAAATAGCTTCTGAACGTGCTTTGGGTATCAGAAAGCCAAGAATAAAACTTAGCTGTAGCAGTGCAACTGTTCTTTTGCCCAGGACAGGGATCATGATGTTTCTATTTCTCCAGTAATGATGAATGATTTCTCAGGAGGCTTGTGGTGATGTCTGGTCTGTCTGGAGGGTCAGAGACGTCCACGGCCTTCTGTAGATGTGAGTGATGCTGTGCTGTGTTTACAGACTCCCTGTGTGCAGTTGCTCCAGGAAGCCGCTGTGGGCTCGTGCAGTGGGGCTCGTCCCAGCAGCAGCAGTGGGTAAAGACAGTGTTACTGTGTTAGGTCGGAGTGAGCTGTCCCCAGCTGTCCCCAGTGTTCTGTAAACATTTTCTGTTTTTCCTTCTAACCAGGGTAAGGAAACACATAATGAATAACTAAAGAATATTAAAACAGCCTTTATGTTTCACAATGTATATTTAAGTTTGTAATAGGAAAAGAATTCAGCAAACATAGTAATTTATAACATCTGAAAGGACAATAAATTATACAATCATAGTTATTTTAAAAGAACTTTGAAAAACTCAATCACATTTTTTTATCATTTGTCTAACTACTTGATAAGTAAGAAAAAGTCCTTAAATAAAGGACTCATGTTCCCAAATTTATCAAGATTGATTTATTTCTATTATTTCTATTAGATCTTAACCTGGTAAAATTGACTCAATGATTAGGTGATTACATTATAAAAGGGTAATACTATTATCTTTAATTTTGTTGAGGTTTTATTATTTTGTTAATATAGTTGAGAGCTCAACTGTACAAAATTAAGCTAAATGTTCTCTAGTCAGAAACATCAGCCTATTGAATTCATTAGTTCTCACAAGGGAAATAACTATAGGGTGTCCTGAGGGTTGCCATACACACATAGAGAAAATGAGATTTTTTTTGGCCAGGGCTGGGTTTGAACCCACCACCTCTGGCATATGGGGCCGGCGCCCTACTCCTTTGAGCCACAGGCACCGTCCTAAATGTACTTTTATTGACAAAATTTTACAAAATAATTTGCAAAGTATTTCTCTATATGTTGATACATAAATATACAAAATATTAAAAACATCAATACAAGTTTGTTAATTTTCCCTATTTCTGGTGATCTCTAAGACAGCCCGTCCCGTACGCTGCATGCTGTGCAGACGGGTGAGCAGTGCGTGGTTGGCGAGTGAAAAGAAGAGTTAGGTCGGAGAAGAGGTGGGTTGATCCACCAGTCACTGTGCTCACGTCTCCGTCTCAGTAGCAGTTTGGGTATTGTTGTTGACCAGGTAATGATAGGAAATAGTTTTGAGTGTCCTTGGCTCCCACACAAGCATGTGTTTTAACCATAACATCATGTCAACAACTTGAAAATCTTTATCCCAATGTAAGAATTTCTTGAAACAAAATTCTTAATTTAAAAACTTTCTGGGAACTCTCTGCATTTGGTCTTCCCTTGTCCAGATTCCAGACTCTAGGAATGTTAAAATTACCCCCAAATGGAACATGTAAGATATATCTGAAAAAGCACCCACAACCCACAGCTTGTAGAAATCGAGCCAGTTCACAGCTGGGTGGGTAAGAACAGTCTCTAATCCTCAAAGGAGAGGAAGGCCAGGGTGGTGCCTGTGATCCCAGCACGCTGGGAGGCCACGGCAGGTGAGACTCCGTCCCTACCAAAAAACTTGCCAAGCATTGTGGAGGGTACCTGTGGTCCCAGCTACTCAAGAGGCTGAAGCAAGAGGATCTCTTGAGCCCAAGAGTTTGAGATCGCAGTGAGCTGTGATGAGACAGCACTCTAGCCTGGGAAACAGTGAGACTCTGTCAAAAATAAAATAAATAAAAATAAAGTGAGAGGAAAGTATTTAGCATCTTGCTTTTTTGTTAAGGGCAAAGTAACAACATGAAGACAAAAAGTGTTTGTCTGCTCATTAAGCCGTGGCAGACTATTTTGACTTTTGATCCCTGTGTTACGAAGGGTTCTTTTGCCTAGAAATGGCCATCAGACTGATGGAGCTGTGGACTTAACAGTGAACCCTGTCTCATAACCTGAAAGATAAAGGCATGCATGAAACAAAATGAAACAGGGTGTCAGAATCTTTGAAAGTTATTTTATCATTTTTTAGTTTTTCCGTTTTTAAAAGTTAAAAGGGGGCTCAGAGCCCATAGCTCAGTGGTTAGGGCGCCAGCCACATACACTGGGGCTGACGGGTTTGAACCTGACCGGGCCTGCTAAACAACAATAACAACAACAACAACAAAAAATAGCTGGGCATTGTGGCAGGTGCCTATAGTCCCAGCTACTTGGGAGGCTGAGGGAAGAGAATCACTTAAGCCCAAGAGTTGGAGTTTGCTGTGAGCTGTGATGCCTCCACACTCTACCAAGGGTGGCATAGTGAGACTCTGTCTCAAAATAAATAAATAAAATAAATTAAATTAAATTAAAAGGGTTTTCCATTCATTAAAGATAATTTCTTTTCCTATAATCCTGTCAGAATGGAACCTTACTTTAATAATGAATCTAGCCAAGTTTCCTTACATTAAGAAAGAGGTTTCACTGCATACTCTTTATGACTAAAATGATTTGAATATTTTATGTCATTGATTTTTAGATAAGGAAGGCTATTCTTAATATATGTCATGCAAGTTTTTCCTTTTATAAGGAATATATAAATAATAATTAGTATATATTCCTTTTAGAAAATGTTTTATTATCCAGTTATAGCACAGAAATATTCTAATATATTGCAGTAGATTCTGTTCAATTCTCAGGAGCCTAAAAAACATAACATAATTTGCTGCTGACACAGCTAATTTCTACCCCTCTCATTCCTCCAAATTATAAAAATATTAAGATTTCCTTTCTGTGTACTGCAGAACAGCATAAATACGGTCTCTTCTGACTCACTGATTATTTTATAATCAGTTTTATAATATCGATTATATTTTTAAACAGCCTCTTATCTAATTCATGTGTTATCTTTATAAATGTAAAAACTTACAAAATTTATATTTCATGTCTTAAAACATGAATAACCTTGGATTCCTCACATTGCACTAAAAAGATACAGAAATGATTGTTTTTTTGAGAAACAAGAGACTTGAACCTAATTATGAAAAGTATATGAGTTTTGGCAGTTGTGGGGAATCCATAAATGTTTTTCTTTTTTCCTTCTTTCCTTCCCTTCCCCTCTCTCCCTCTCTCCCTTCTTTTCTTTCTTTCTCTCTCTCTTTTTTTTCTGAGACAGAGTCTTACTCTGTCACCCTCGGTTGAGTACTGTGGCATCACACCTCACAACAACCTAAAACTCTTGGACTCAAACCTCTTTTCTCAGCATCCTGAGTAGCTAGGACTATAGGCACCTGCCACAATGCCCTGCTAGTTTTTCTATTTTTAGTAGAGACAGGGTTTTGCTTTGTTCAGGCTGGTCTTGAACTTCTGAGCTCAGGCGATCCTCCTGCCTTGGCCTCCCAGAGTGCTAGGATTACAGGGTAGAGCCCCCTCACCTAGCCCATAAATATTTCTTAAGATAGATCGGAAATTGCTTGACATCTCTCTTTAGTATCTTTGTTTTCTTACATTTTCCAATAATATTCTATAAGATATGGCTTGCATGCTGTATGTAAGTAAGAATAAAAATCTAAGAAAGTAACAGAGGGCAAATTCATTTCTAGAGAACAGAATGGATTGTTGGGATAGGAAATGGCCTAATTATAAACAAATGTCCAGGCAGAAGTACTAATACCATGAAAACATACACTGTCTAAACAAATGTTCCTGAAAATCTTCTGTCTTTACATCATGATTATTTGAGAAAACAGTAGACAAAAATCTGTTTCTATTGGTCCTTCCCTTTAGTAGGCGCATGATGTAACTGTATGTTTACCAGTGAGGGCAAAATATTTAGTTTCATTTGAGACTGTTAAGCCATTATTAAATCTAAGGTAGTTGTTCTAGGCCCTTAAAGATCCAGTGCTTGGATGAGGTGAGAAGTCGTCTGTGGTGACCCTGGAGCTGAAGGTCATGACCAGCCTGTGCTCTTGCCTGGGTCTGCGGCTTCTCCAGTTTATAAGCCGCAGGCACAATTGTATGTCCTCCTTATTTACACACAGAAACCCCACATAAAGTTTTGTTTTAAATAAAGGCAAAAGTAGACTTTTTGTTTGTTTGTTTAAAGTATATTCAGAACGAGCCTTTGTGTATCTGGTACATTAGCATCGGGCTGAGAATTAGGTACTGAGGGTCCAAAGATGAAATCAGAGGTGTCCACAGCCTCAAAATTTTAGGCCCATGAGGCTGTCAAATCTCGCACTAAATCTATATAGAGTTTAAAGGAGGAATTAAAAATCATGGGTCAAGCAACCTCCAGGTAACAAAAGGAAACTGCCAAAGCTGAGGCTTTAACACCCATGGGGACTTCTGAGCAGGCACCGTCACTCAGGTGTGTCGAGTTGATCAAGGAAAATCGTTCCTTTAGCAATTATGTTGTGAAATCAATAAAAAGGACTGTGTTTATTCCTGGTGTTTTTGTCAGCCTGTGGGCAGTAATTACCATATATGTATTCTATAGTGTTTATTTTATTTATACCACTATTAGAGATGAGTATCTTAATATTATTTACTATTACTTACAAGCATTTATGTAGTACACTTTATTTCAAGTTTTATGGCACTTTACTAATATTCGATCATTACTTTAATTCTTCTCTACCTTTCTGGCATTTCCTATTAATATCTCAGAGCCAGAAGTGTGAAGTTCTAAGTCTAGAGGTCCGCTTTAGGCTGGGATGGGGCTACTGGGCATGGACTACTCTGTACACATCACAGTAACACGACTAGTCACAGAATACTGTGAAGCCAGATCCCATCAAGTGCAAACACACTTGAAACTTGATGTCTTCTGGAGTTGTAGTGATGAAAATGGAACAGCCCTGTGGTCAGTCAGAAGCAGTATTTACCTGCAAGTGGGCCCCGACCTTAATAATTTCTTCATGATTGCTATGCGGGGAGGAAAAAGACAGCAGGGGAGCCAGCAAGTCAGGGACGGTGAAATGCTACAGAAAACATTCTCAGCTGTGCTGTAACAGACAGGCTGCATGGACTCGGTCCTCTTCTGAAGTCATACATAGCAAAGTTTTCAGCTTGTTCTACTGAGGGGGATTTTTTTGTTTATTTGTTTGAGGAGCCAGGACTCTACCATTTGTAGCCTGAATAAATTAATAGTCAAGTCATAGTCCAAATGTACCGAACTTTTGTGGTTATGTAATATGGACACAACTCCTGCCAAAGAATAGGGAGATCTGAGGCCAAGAACCTTCTCTCAGAGCCGTGTTGGGTTTAGATGAGCAGCAGCTCTCAGAGTGCTGTTTCCATCATCAGCATCACTCCCTGTCCTTCCTGGGGTGTTTGGTTCAGGCAGGTCACCTAGAGGAAAGGAGCGCTGAAGTAGAGGCGTCTCGATTCTGACCTTTGAAGGAAAGTACTACTTGTGTTTCCCCCAAAGTCAAAAATGACAAATTAAACACACACAGAGACGCATGAGGACCCAATACCATGTTCTGAATATTTCCTACTAATTAATTTTTGAATAGATTAGTCTCTTAAGTGTCTTAACTTTCATTGTCTTGTTAATCTAGATAAGATTGTGTAGCAGATCAACACAGTAACCCCTAGCCACATGTAGCAATTTAAATTCGAATTAATTAAAATTAACTAAAATTAAAACTTGAGTTTCTCAGTCCCCTAACCACACTTCAAGTGCTCAGTAGTCACGTGTGAATAGTAGTCACCTGTCAGCCAACACAGAACATTTCCACCACCTAAAAAATGCTATTTGACAGCACTTGTAATGCCCAGAGAGGAAACGAGGACAGAATAAAGGCAGGGAGTTAACTTATGACAGCTCTTAGATTTTACCACCACAGTCAAAGAAGATTTTTTTCTTAGGAGGATTAATTCCAACCCTTTTTAAATACCTTGGAAAAATCAAAATCCCATTTGTTTAAGCTAGTTTTTAATATATTCTTTTTAAAAAACAGATTCATAGTACTTTATTTGTCAAGTGATGTGATTATATCATTTCGTAAATCATTTTAATATTTTCAGTGTACTTTTCCTTCTTTATATATTCCTTTTACATTGATGCTACCTAGTTGTCTAGCAGCAAGCAGACTGGTATAAATGCCTAATTGACCTTCAAATAAACATTGATAAACTTTGGCATATTCTTTCTTCTACTATTAAATCTATTTAGATTTAATGAAAATTGGCAAGAGGTTTCTGTTTGCTTTTGTTTCTTAAACATTTCTCCCAAAAGTCACATTTGGCCATCTTCCACCTGAAGGGTACATCAAAATGCAAATAATTTGTTTTTTTTTTTCAGAGCTTCCTGCTCTTATTAACTTGGATTATGAATCAAATTAGATTTATGTATGAAGTAAACATTTACTATTCCAGTAAATAGTGAAATAAATAAATAACAAAACATTATTTATTAATTTATAGTACTTCACCTGTAGAGTGTTAACATAACTATAAGGATCTATAGTGGCATGTCTTAGAATTTTTTTTTTTTTTTTGGAGATAGAGTCTCATTCTGTGTCCTGGGTAGAGTGCCACTGTGTTCTAGCTCACAGTTTTTGAATCTTTTAATGAAAATAAGGGACTGATCATAATTTTTTTGAGTCAGCTTGGTTCTTAGTTAAAAATTGTCTGGCAGGAAGTCTTAATGCTTTCTTCTTCCTTTTAAAATGTTTATAATTAAATGACGGCGCCTGTGGCTCAAAGGAGGGAGTAGGGCGCCGGCCCCATATTCTGGAGGGTGGTGGGTTCAAACCCAGCCCCAGCCAAAAACTGCAAAAAAAAAAATGTTTATAATTAAGCAACAGACTTGGTCTAGTAGGGTCAAATTCCAAGTAAGTTAGGATGAAATTCTTACTTTAGTTCAAGGACAGATAAGTAAATGGTGTGACTTCAATTTAGTATTTTCTTGCTGGCCTAATTTAGTGCGTTCTCCAGTGAGTCCTAATAAGGGAAATTTTTTAATACGGTAAGAAATAGCATTTTACTACAAATACAAGAAATGACCATACACAGATGTCAGTCAATGATTTGGGACCTTTTAATTTTTTGACAGTAGTCTTTTAAGTTTTGTTAATAGCTGTAGCTATTTATAATTCAGATGCACTAAAATGTCATGGCTGTCACACACTCTGCTGTACAAGTTCTGCATAACTCAGAATGCTTTGTGCTTAGAAAATAATTTCCAGGCCTGTCTTCTTTTGCAATTTTATGTTTCAACAATTGCTCACCATTTGTAACACCCGATTTTTGATTGTGTAGTGAATGGTAAAATTCATGTGTATCTGATAATTCAATAATTTGCCTTATTTTCTTTAGTAAATTTTATCAAAAATTTGGGGATAGAAAAGAGACATTTTTCCCCCTCATAGTATTTTTTAAGCTTTTCATACGAGCTGGAAAACAGCTTAGTCCATTTGAGCTGGGGTTGTATTAATTGCGGTCTCAGCTTTAAGGCCTTATTATACTCCTGTCTTAAGTATTATGGATTGTTCTGTGAATTGCTGTTAGTTTCATATTTGAAATCGCAGCTTTCCTCCTTGCATTTTAGTCTTTGCAAAAAGGATATTGCTAGGAATATTCTTACTTCTGGTTGACTATTGAATTTACAATTTCATTCTTTTGTCATTATAACCCCAAAATGATGTCCACATGGGACATTTCTCACTTCACAAATGAAATATAACTCAGATTTAGCAACATTGTACATAATGGTGTCCAAGCTTTTTCTACCTGTTTACTGAGTTTACCAACCATTTACTATGTGTTGAGACTGGTGGATTTTCTCACTGTTTTTCTGAGGTAAATGATTTAAGAGCCTTAGTAAGAAATTTTAACTAAATTCACAAAAACAAAGTCCAAAAAACCACAAGAAAATGGATTTTTAGTTTTCTGAAATCTTCTATTTCCTTTTGATATCACTTATTCATTTTAATTTTATGACTGCCAACTTGTGGTATTAATTATATGTATGTGTTTATATGTATGCATATAATATATGTATATGTATATGAAGAATAAAGTTCAGATTTGGTCAAACTATATTTTCCCATTCAAGTACAAAAATGTTTTCAAGGCTACAAAAAGTGTACAGTTGTTAAACAAGTTGTAAATAAAGACTTGTATAAAAATTCAGCTTAGAGTTTTTCTTTCTGTTCTTAAGCTGTGACAAACACATTTAATAATTTTCTGATTGTATTATTCCTCTTGCCTTTGGCACTTGCCACAGCATCCTGTCGATTTAAAGGTAATGTCCCTGGCTCGGTACAGCGGTTATAGCACCAGCCACATGCACCCAGACTGGGGGGTTCCAACCCGGCCCGGGCCAGCTAAACAACAACAACTGCAACAAAAGATAGCCGGGCACCTGTGGTCCCAGGTACTCGGGAGGCTCAGGCAAGAGAAACACTTAAGCCCAAGAGTTTGAGGTTGCTGTGAGCTGTGATGTCGCTGCACTCTACCGAGGGTGACAAAGTGAGACTTTGTCTCTACAAAAAAAAAAAATTATGTCCCTGGTTTTTTGTTTATATTTTTAAGACAGTGTCACTGTCGCCCAGGCTAGAGTACTTGGCGTCAGAGCTCACAGCATTCTCAAACTCCTGGGCACAAGGGATCCTCCTGCCCCAGATAATATCAGAGCTATTATCTATGACAATCTAGAAGGCGATCCGTGACCAGGGAGCTTTTTTTTTTAAACTTCTGTGAGCACGGCTGGCACACAGTAGGTGGCCAGTAAATGCTTGTTCCTGTTTCAATAACATGTAGGAAGGAATTGGCTCACGCCTGTAATCCCAGCACTCTGGGAGGCCGAGGGTGGATCGCTTGAGCTCAGGAGTTCAAGAACAGCCTGAGCAAGAGAGAGACCCGGCTCTGAAAAGAAAAAACATTCTCCTTTCCTTTAACGTGTACATGTATTATTTGTAAAATCTGAAAATCTTAACTGATTGGGTTACTGAAATTCGCTTTAGCATCCAAACGTGTGCAAGGACATAAAAGCCCTTAAAAGGTGAAAGTGGACGCTGCAGGCAGCTTCCTCGAGGAGGGGCAAGGGGCGGGGTTGGGTCTAGGGCGGCCGAGCTCAGCCACAGCTCTGTCCAAACAGGATCGCCATCACGGCACTAACACAGCTCCAAGTGACATCTGCACGTCTTCGGGAAGGCCCGGCGGTGGGAAGCCCTCCCGGAAGTCTGGAGCCCCGCGGTGCAGTCGCGTAGCTCGGCCCCCAGCACCCGCACCCGTCCCTGGGCCCAGCGCACGGCTCCTTCGCCCCCGGGGCTCTCTAGCCCGCCCACTCGCTGGCCGCCCGGACTCTCTAGCCCGGCCGCCCGCTAGCCGCTGGACTCTCTAGCCCGCTTCTCTATGGCAGGAAGCGGGAAACCGGAAGTGGAGCGAGGAGGGGGAAGGGCGGGGGCGGGCCCGCGGGGACGGGGCCTCCGTCTCCACCTCCGCTGCGGGCCGCGGCGAGATGGCTGCCACCGAGGGGGTCGGGGAGGCTGCGCCAGGCGGCGAGCCGGGTCAGCCGGAACAGCCGCCGCCCCAGCCGCACCCACCGCCGCTCCAGCAGCAGCAGGAAGAGGCGATGGCGGCCGAGGCCGGAGAAGCGGTGGCGTCCCCCATGGACGACGGGTTCCTGAGCCTGGACTCGCCCACCTATGTCCTGTACAGGTAACGCCCCCGCCGCGCCCGCGGCCTGGCCTCTGGTCTCTGGTGTCCGCCGAGGTGTCCAGCCGGGAGGGAGGGAGGCGCGCCCCGCCGGGGGCTGCGGGCCCCGGGCAGCCGGCGGTGCCTCTGCGGCTTCCCGCCGCGGTGAGCGGCCGTGACACGCTGGACGGACTCCTCAGGCTGTTAGGAGTCGTGGTTTTCATAACTGCAAGGAATTTCCTTCTTTTCCGTGGTCCCACAACGCTATCCTGGTAGTAATCAGGCCAACACTGATCACACACGGGGTAGAGGGCCGTTTGGATTGGTTGGCAAGGAATAATGATTTCGAGAAGGACCAGATTTGCTCACTATGAAAACGAGGGGTAGGGGCTTCCCGTGGGCCGTTCTTCTGAAACGGAGAGAGCTGCTTTAAGATCTTTAAGGACTGAAACATTTCCATTCAGTCAGTATTTTAGCTCCTGTTATTAGCCAGGCTAAAAGAGTGAAAGAAGATTCGCTAAACTCTTAGGCGTCCCTGCCTCGCCTCCTACGTAACACGACGTGTAGTAGGCACTGCTGTAACTCTTGTCTGATCGTCTGATTTGCCAACACCCAGTTCCATCCTCAGTTCTTTGCTGATTCCCTAGTTTCCGGTGCCCCTAGACAATCGCCTTAACCCTTAACTTTCCTTCTGTCCTTCTGAGCAAACCCATTAGACAGCTTATTTGCCTTGATTTTATGAATGGACGTCACTATCTAGATTTTTTTTATTGGAGCAAATGTTTTATTGATTCGGTTGTGGTGGCCCCGTAACCCCAAACCTCTTCTCTGGATTGTGAAATATTCAGGCTCTGCACAGGGCTGCCTGATTTCCCGTTGACGAACTGCCACCCTTAGCTTGCCCAAGCCCTGCCCCATCCTTTCTTGTATTTCTTGGTGCGTAAAGGACACAATTTCAGGATTGTCCGGCTGCCACCGCATCTCTGTAAATAGCTGATCAGGATAGAGAAGTAAAGAGTAGGGGCAAGGGAAAGAGTGTAAGTGTTGAAAATGAATTTGGTCACGCTGATCATTGTGGCTACTCTCCTGCTGTTTTAGCACTTACTACGAGTAGTATTCACTGATGCTGTGTGCTATGGGTGTTTATAAGTGCTTAACATGTTAATTTCATTTAATTCTCAGAACAGCCTTCTAAGATTGCTGGATAACATTATCATCCTCAGCTCTTGGGCTTAGGCGATTCTCTTGCTTTAGCCTCCTGAGTAGCTGGAACTACACAATGCCTGGGTACTTTTTGTTGCAGTTTGGCCAGGGCCGGGTTTGAACCTGCCACCCTTGGTATATGGAGCCAGTGCCCTACTCACTGAGCCACAGGCGTCACCCTATAAGTTATATTTAATTTTACTTTAAAAGTTTAATGTGAAAACTGACTTTGATTACATTAAGATCTCTATGTTACTAGTATTAACATAAATGTAATTGTTGCAGTTTTAAAAACACCAGAGTTATTTTTCTTCTTATGTATTTGAATGTAACCACTAAGGGGAAATATGTATTTTCAGAGACAGAGCAGAATGGGCTGATATCGATCCGGTGCCACAGAATGATGGCCCAAATCCAGTGGTCCAGATCATCTATAGTGAAAAATGTAAGTTTGGGTGTTTTTTTAGATAAAGTCCCATAAGTCAAACTTATGAAATTCACAACAAGGTGGATGACAAATTTTTGTTTCATAAACGTCTGAATGAGTGGAGTTGATTTTCTGTTAAGTTTTATTTTGTCCCCCAAATGGACATATTCTGAGTAATAAATGGTACATTATAATACGTCATAGCTACATGATTGTGCTTTTCATTCGCTACTTAATCTGCATTCATGGTGCAACATAAATGAATTGCTGTTTTATTTAGAAAAGCTTTGGTTGCTGAAACATCAGCATTTTAAACTATATTTTGGCAATGAAATAGTAGGCTCAGTTGGAATATATTTACTCATATTAAAATGAGTGGATTATTTTCTTTGACAAAGTATCATTCTTCCATAATGAATGTGAAAGTGCTTTGTAAGTTGAAGGTCATGCAAATGTTAATTGTTACTTGTTTTTCTAGGAAAGGGTAAATGAATAAAGTAGCATGATAGTTTTATAATTGTAAGTATATTTTCTTTCAGTTGAGGCTTTGATCTAAGATTATTCCTATTTTACAGAAAGCATTTTTTATTTTTGATAATGAAATAATGGAAAGAAATGTTTGAAAGGGAAGAATAATAGTATAAGGGTTTGCCTTATGAAATTGAAAACACACTACTAAACTTAATAATTATGTAGAACTGGTACAGAAATTACTGAAGACTTAAAATTGGGTCATCATTATTTGTGAGAAACTAATGTGATTAGAGGACAATATGTGATGAAAAAGACATGTCACAGTTTTATCAAAAAGATGGATTAATCAAATAATGGCTTGGAACAGTTGCCTGTGCATTTAGATAAAATCAGAATCATATCCTTGTCTTATATCTTACATGAAAATAACTTACAGATGAATTAAAGTTCTAAGACAAAACTGTATTAACATACTACAAGTATATGTAAAATATTTTATTTTTAGGGTAGAGACGGTATTAGGCACCTGTATGTCATACAGTTGAATAGTATGTAACCGTGAAGAGGGATTTAGATCTCTTACAGCATGGACAGATCGCAGAAACAGTGTTGAGTTAAAATGGCAGCTTGGCCTGGGGTGGCGGCGGCTCAGGCCTGCAATCCCAAGCACTTTGGGAGGCTGAGTGGGAGGATCACTTGAGTGTAGGACTTTGACCAGCCTGGGCAACATAGTGAGACATCATCTCTGTGAATAATTAAAAAATTAGCTGGCTCGGTGCCTATAGCTCAACCGGCTAAGGCGACAGCAATGTACACCTAAGGTGGCGGGTTCGAATCCCCAGCCCGGGCCCGCCAAACAACAATGACGGCTGCAACCAAAAAATAGC
>CAUYTI010096698.1:0-32436 GCA_963575145.1 Galago senegalensis | reverse complement strand
CCGGCACTCAACCCTGGGGGACAGCTTGCGGCTCTTTCTAAAAAAAAAAAAAAAAAAAAAAAAAGAAATAAGATGAATAAAGTAGCATTTTCTTAATTACTAATTTCAAAAATGTGTTTTTTTTTTTTTTTGAGACAGAATTTCACTGTATCACCCTCAGTAGAGTGCTATTGCATCACAGCTCACAGCAACCTCAAACTCTTGGGCTCAGAGGATTCTCTGGCCTCAGCTTTCCCAAGTAGCTGGGACTACAGGTGCCCACCACAACACCTGGCTATTTTTTTTTTAATTGTAGTTGGCATTGTTGTTTAGCAGGCCCAGGCCGGGCTGGTACCTGCCAGCCCCGGTGTATGTGGCTGGCGCCATAACCACTGAGCTACAGGTGCCAAGCCTCAAAAATGTAATTTCCTAACACTCTAAAAGTCTGTTAGACGGCAATGTGTGTGTTCATTTACCTTTTTTCTCTCACCTCCAGACCCACCTTCTGTGGGTTTGAGACAGAGTTTGCTGGCTACACTTCTGCCTAGGCAGCTGGCTCTGCCAGCGGGGGCTGCCACAGGAAGGGACAGGCAGAAGCCCCTTCACCTGTGTTATTCTCGTGAGCAGCTTGTTGGTTCCTTTGACATCACAAAACCAGCCTCTTCCCTTGTGTCCCAGCCCTAGGGGTGACAGCTGCTTCCCATCTCTGTCAGTATCCCCTTTAGATCTTTCAACCCTCCCACATCTGAATGACAAAGCCCCTGTATTAAATTCCCAAGGTGGAAATACTTGGCATGGTTTCTGGTATGGTTTTGTTTTGTGTTAGAACCTCCTGACTATTCTTTGAGGACTTGAGTTTGTTTCTCTAATACAGTGTTTCTGCAGCCAGGTTTGAGTTTAAATCTTGGCTCTATTGCGTATTAGATGTTGACTCTGTCCAAGCCTCAGTCTCATCGTCTCTAAAATGGGGGTAATAACAGTATTGATTACATTGTTGTGAAGATTAAATGGGATAATTTATAAGTAAAAGAGTTCTTACCACCCTAACTTTGGCCCAGAATTAACATTTACTGGGCTCTTGATTACTCTGCTACTATTAACATTATTACTGATTTTTTTCTCAGTCATTCTGTGACTGGATAATATTGTTTCTATGTGATTTTTTGATAATTTTACTATATAGGCAAATTTAAAACAAAGACAAAATATAATAGTATGATCCTACACATTAAAACTTATACAAAACAGTATATTTAATTATACTTATTCAGCTGTAGCTATCTCTAAAGCTACCTTTCAAGCAATGCTTTTTTTTTTGTAGTTTTGGCCGGGGTGGGCTTGAACCCGCCACCCCAGGCATATGGGGCCAGCACTCTATTCCTTGAGCCACAGGCGCTGCCCCAATGCTTATTTTTTTTAAAAAGTCTGAGAAAAGTGTTTTTTTTTTTTTTTTTTTTGAGACAAATTCTCAAGCTGTTACCCTGGGTAGGGTGCCGTGGCGTCACAACTCACAGCAACCTCAAACTCTTCAGCTTAAGTGATTCTCTTGCCTCAGCCTCCAAGTAGCTGGGACTACAGATACCCACCACAACGCCTGGCTATTTTTTTTGTTGCAGTTGTCATTGTTATTTTTAGCTAGTCCGGGTGGGGTTCAAACACCAGCCTCCGTGTATGTTCCCGGCATCCTGCCCACTGAGCTATGGGTGCCCCTAAAAACACTATTTTTAAAAATTTAAGTGTCCTGAATTGTATTATGAATAAGTTTCCTTTTTCTATAGTACACATTTTATGTCGTGGTTTCTGGGCCCACATACCATTAATCTACCAATGTGTTCATTTTAGCTGAAGAAATTAGGTGTGATGCCCCCAGAGCAGCCATTACCTGTGAAATGTAATCGCATCTACCAGATAATGTGGGCTAACAATGGTGACTCCATTAGCAGACAGTACGCTGGGACAGCCGCCCTGAAGGTAAGTCCATACCGCAAGCACACGCAGGTTGTTCTGTAGGACACAGGATAGACTATGGTTTAAAAACCACAGGAAGGTAAATGGGCTACAGGTGTTAGGACTGGGTCGTTAACTCCTTGGCTAAGGCAGGAGTTGGGGCAGGTAATGGGACTCTAGCAGGATGCCCATTAGATGAGAGGGAGAGGGGAGCTGTGTGGACCTGGGAGAAGCATTTGGAAGTAAGTGGCCAGTTTGCTGTTTCCTTGGGAGGCCCCTTGTTGCCGGATCTTCCAGTTTTTTAAGGTGGTGTGGAAATAGAGAATTTTATGTGAAGTAATTAGTTTTCAAAATTATGTACAGGCAAAATATGTCTACTGGTGGGATCAGGTCCCCAGTGGGATTCTTGGTCTTGTCTGAGTTTATATCCCAACCCTGCATCTTACCAGCTCTGTGTATTAACCACTCTGTCTAACTTATCAAACAGGGTTAATCCTAGGCTTCATTCACAAGATGGTCATGGGATTATATTCATTAATGCAGCATAGTAAATGCTGAAGAAATGTGGGTTATAATGAACAATGTCTTTGTTTTATTTACAATGACATAAATATTGTTACAGTATTTGAAGGTCCTACAGACCTAGTCTTCACAGAATTTTAAGTTCAATGTAAAATATAGTCCCTCTGAGGGCATTGCCCTCTGTGGGCAATAAGAAGTGGTTGAATTAGTTTAAATTAGGTTTATGTTAATCATTCTTCAAGGTAATGGTTCATTTCAGTATATTTCTTCTAACAAATTGTACCGTCAAGGACTCAACAGGCATCAAGACAGTCTGTCTTTTTGGTTGAATAATAAACATCAAAAGCATTTTAAGGAAAATAAACTTTAAAAGTCCGTGTAAAAGTTATTGTACATATAATAAGAGAAATACTTTATTTTCCTTTTGAGTATACATCTCTTTGAGCGTGCATTCCTGCTTGTCTCTTCTGTTATATATATATACATATATACATATTTTTTAAGTGTGAAACAAAGTTTATTGAGGAAGAAAAAGATAGGTTTGCAGAGCAAGAGCAAGATACAGGTTTATAGAGGAAATAACCTTTGCCATAGACAAGGAACGGCACCATCACAAGAAGAGGCCATAAGAAATCCTTGCTGCTTTACTAACAGTCCCTTGTGACTGGCCTAATTGGCAGCACGCTTTTCCAGAATGTTCAGATTTAGAATAAGGCCTGAGATTTCTGAGATTGCCTTGGGTGGAAATAGTGGAATTGGAATAAGGAAAAAGAGACTGTACCTCGCTTCCCTTCAGTTTAAATCACTACCTCTCTAGAGACTTCTCGGACACCTTTGTTAGGAAACAACTTGAGTCTTCGTTGGATTGGGCTACACTTTCTATTTCCATCTACACGTACACACAGGTTAAAGTAAGTCTGTTATCATAACCTTAGGGAACTGTCCATTTCCTACATCAGAAATTTGATTTTTCAATATTATACCAGTTTGAGGCTTGAAACCTTTTTTGTTTTGTGTTTGTCATTATCATTGGTTTGACCTGTAAATTCCAGAAACTCTACAAATTGCCAAGAATGGCTTCACCCCAAAGCACTAACTGTGAAGACTTGGTTTCACAAATGGCATGTTTAGTCATTTGACATACTTGGATCAGAGTCAGATACTTGTAGATATTTTAACTTAACTACACTATTAGAAAGTTATAGGGCTTGGCGCCTATAGCTCAACCGGCTAGGGCGCCAGCCACGTACACCTAAGGTGGCGGGTTCAAATCCCCAGCCTGGACCCGCCAAACAAAAATGACAGCTGCAACAACAAAAAAAATAGCCGGGCGTTGTGGCGGGCACCTGTGGTCCCAGCTACTTGGGAGGCGGAGGCAGGAGACTCACTTGAGCCCAGGAGTTGGAGGTTGCTGTGAGCTGTAATGCCACGGCACTCTACCCAGGGGAGACAGCTTGAGGCTCTGTCTCAAAAAAAAAAAAAGAGATCTTACAGGCTGGTCCCAGTGGCTCACACCTGTAATCCTAGCACTCTGGGAGGCCTAGGATGGCAGATCACTTGAGCTCAGGAATTTGAGATCAGCCCTAGCAAGACCCCATCTCTAAAAATAGCCGGGCATGGTGGCAAGCGCCTGCAGCCCCAGCTACTCAGGAGGCTGAGGCAAGAAGATCACTTACACCCAAGAGTTTGAGGTTGTTGTGAGCTACAATGCCACAGCACTCTACCAAGGGTAACAAAGTGAGACTCTATTAAAAAAAAAAAAGAGCAACATTATGTATGATTCTGCCCATATAGTGCCAAAAGCAGGCAATATGAACTAAAGTGCTCAGAGGTGCAGACTTGAACAGTAAATCTATTAAAAAAAAAAAAAAAAGAGGGGACATTTTGCTACACAAATCAAGGCAGCAGGTCCTCTTGGGCTGGAAAGAGTCTAGGTCCTAGGTGAGCCACACAGGAGCTTTGGGGGACCGGCAGTGTTCTTTTTCTTAGCCAATGTAATTTCACAGAGATTCCCTTTATAATAATTTGTTCTGTCTTACATTGATGTCTTATGCCCTTTTCTCTGTGTTGTCTATTTCTCAATTTTTAAATGCATCCAAAGCCTTAAAAATAAATCTATGAGTGTATATATTCATAGTCATACCCTTTGACCAAGTTATTCTCATTGTGGTAATCTAAGCTACGGGAATAATCACATGCTCGGACAAACTTTGATGAACAAGGATGTTCCCTGCAGCATTGTTTAGAATGGCTCCATATTTGAAACAACTTTAAATTCTTGCTGATAGGCAAATAGCTAAATATCTGATGATACATCCACAATTTGGAAAATGATTCAGCCACTGAAAAATCTGCTGTCGAAACATATTTAATGGAATACGAAAAATGCTCATGATACCTGGATAAAATGGGGAGGAAAAGAGCAGAATACAAATTACATAGAATGAATTTAAAATGAACTATTAAACATGTACCTCCAATAAATAAATGATACGTAGACTGTGACCTCAATATTGTAAATGAATACTACATATTCAAACAAAAAATACAGCCAGGAACTATATTAAATATAGCAAGAAGAGTTATAACTGGGGAGTGGGGTTATGGGTATTTGTTTTCTTCTTTATACTTACTTATGTTTCCCAAAATTTCTACCATGGATGCCTATGACTTTTATCTTTTACTATGATGTTTTCCCTGCCTCTTTTAATGTGGACCCTCAGATGCACAGAATCAGTTGATCACACTCCTCGGGCCATAGCACAAGGTCAGCAATACTTGAGTACAGCCTCAGTTTTGTTTTAATTTCACTTCTTATTTTTGCCTTCATCAGCCATTTCCAACCACTCTGATTTCCCTCTCCCCCACAGACACCCACTCGGGTATATTTAAAGCATGTTCTTTCTATCCATCTGCCATACATTTGTTTGGTTACGTGTGCATTCTAATAGACATAGTAAAAAATACATATATAAAGAGATAAAGACCAAGTGTTAATGTGTGCTTTTAATTTTTTACATAAATGGTTCAGAGGTATGCATCCCGTACCATCTTACCTTTTTCACTTAACATCACGCTCTTGAGATCATTCCTTGCTTCCCTTTGCGGATCCAAGTCAACGCTCAGAACTCCGCGGTGCCTCTGCACCACCTGGTAGATGCTGCGGACTACATTTCCCGGTCACCCTTGCAAGTGGGTGGAGCCACGTAATGGAGTTTTACCTCCTGGATGCCGCTGTTAAATGACATGCACATCCCTGGGGTGTAGTCCTGGCTGGTGCAATCTCTTCCACGTCGGCTCCTCCTTGCTCCTGTCCCTGAAAGCCGATTTGGATGACGACCCCTAGAGTGACTTTAGGAGCTGTGGCTTCAAGGTGGCATAGCTACCCTCAGACTGGGTCTATATACACTCACCTTGAACAGTAAGACTTCCATTACGTTTGAACCTGTATATACTTAGGGTCTTTGGCTAATATTAATATTAAACAAAAACAGTCCACTTACCCATTTCCTAGCGCTGAACTCCTTGAAGCAATAACTGACACATATCGTGTTTCCACGTGCATCTCTGAGCAAGTACGTTCGGTTACCCAACAGAAAGGGAACGGCTATGCCATAGGGTTTGTACATATTTTGTCAATGACCAAAATGATGGCAGAGACAGCAGGGACCTTGGTGTCCATTTACTCAGCCCTGCCAGTCCGGATGTGTGTACTCAGTCTGGCTATCGAGGGGTCATCACTGATGCCACCCCACAGACAGAGCACTGTCTGGCAGCATGGATTCTAAGCTGGCTTTCTGAGAGTCTGTGAGCAGGTTCTGTTGTTTACAATTGAAAATCTCTTTTTTTTTATTTTTGAGGTACAGTCTCGCTGTGTCACCCCAGTAGAGTACAACTAGGACCTCATCATAGCTCACTGAAACCTCCTGGGTTCAAGCTATCCTCCTGTCTCAAGTAGCTGGGACTACAGGCATGGACCACCACACCCAGCTAATTTTTCTATTTTTACTAGAAACAAGGTCTTACTCTTGCTCAGGCTGGTCTTGAACACCTGAGTTCAAGTGATCCTCCTAGGCCTTGGCCTTCTAGAATGCTAGGATTTACAGGCATAAGCCCCCATGCCCAGGCTGCGAATCCCTTTTTATGTGCCAGATCATGAAAGGCAAACTTCTCTAAAAGGCAGGTAGTAAATATTTTTGGTTTTGTGGGTCATACAGCCTCTGCTCGAAACTTCTCAGTTCTGCTGTTGTGATGATAAAGCAGCCAAAACCAGTACGTAAATGAATGGGTGTGGCTGTGTTCCAGTAAAACTTTATTTATAAAAACAACAGCCTAAGCCGTTGCTAATCCCTGAGTGTGACAAAAAAGAGACATTACCTTCCTCTAAATCTCTATGTAAATGTCTATGCCATGTTTCCTGATCTTAGCACCTTGGAGCACTGAGTTCTCTTTCTTATCCACACAGAGGGGTGCCACACAGAGCCTGACATATTACCTTGCCTGTGGCAATAGACTGATTGAATTAATAAATGAATGGCTTTAATTTAGAAATGGTCCCAGTGAATAAACCAGGCAAGGACCAATCAGAACAGCACCAGATACAGACAACCTATGCAAGAGAACCACATGCAGCAGGGTGACCAGTCCCGGACAGAGTATCATTCTCTGCCCTGCAACTGCTCCTTTGAAATCACCCGCTTGACCCCACTCCCACTCCACCCAACCAGCCTTTCTCCTACGAACCAGGGGGTCACCAATTTGGGAATTCATTTTCCAATTTCAGAAGCTAATAGGCAACCGTAGGGGGCTCAGTTCTCAAAAGCAAACTGTTCCGGTGACTAATCCATCTTTCACTCCCGGATTTTTATTTGTCCCAGCAGAAATGTGTATGAGTCACAGGTCCTATTGGAGAATTTTTTTAATGCCTCATTGTGTGTGTATCTCCGGCCTGCAGACCTGTGAGGTCTAGGTGCTGTCGGCAAGAGGCTAATGATTTCAGCAGCAACCACTAAAGCTGTCCAATCACACTGACCATGACTTCTTTGCCCCACACCCATCAGCATCCAACAAATAAAAAGAAAGAAAAAAATGGATTTAGTGTCTGATTGAGCATGAGGCACATAAAGTGATTGAGGCAGCTACAGACTTAGACATTCGCCTACCAATACATTTTCCTGCTTTTAAAACCCTGCCGCAAATACTTCTCTTTTCAGAAAGCCTTCTTGATTAATCTGATCTCAAAGACCAACTCTAAAACTGCTGTGATTTGCAAATCAAATCTCACCCTCTTCTGATCCCATTTCTATCTTCAGTGTACTTCTGCAGTCTTCATGTAGAAAATGTCCTATTCTACTCTTTTTAATCAATTTGTAGCTTTCTTCCTGTGGGGGTGTGAAGTCATTGCCATATGTGTGTATTCTCTCTCTTCAGCCCTGTGCTGTGGACAGAGCCGATTGGGGAATTATGAAGATGTAAAGTCAGATCTCCACTTTGTCCCTCACTGGCTGTGTGACTTCACCTCTCGGGACCTCGGATTCCACCTCTATAAATGGGCACACTGATGATAATCATAATAACAGACTAAAGGTAGATAATTTTTCCTGAGCCACTAGACTATATGTTCAATATAGGCAAGGGTTTTCAATTATTTTGCTCACTGCTGTCTGTTCAGAGTCTAGAACAGACAGAGCCTGGCCCTGTGTAAGTAATCAAACATTTGTTGAATAAATGAATGAATGGATTGTTTTCCATATTTTCCTAATCTTTTCTGTTTAAGCTAGGCACTAAATTTACTTGTCTAATCTTAAGAAACCCCACCATCCTCCCAGGAAGAGCCCTCCAAGATCAACTTTGACTCTCCCATTATCCATATTCAGAACTCTGATCCCTCAAATTATTTAGTTTCCATATTATTCAAGGATCCTTGGAAGCAACGGAAATCCGACTCAAACTAGTTCAGGGGAAACAGGAAATGTATCAGCTCATCCAACTTAAAGTCTACTAGCTTCAGGTGGGGCTGGATCCAGGCACTCAAAGAAAGTGACTACCTCCTTCTTGAGAGTCTGTTCTGGAAGGCTGTTGCTGATTGGACAGGATTAGGTCATGTGTCAAATCGTTATAACTCTGAATGGACAAGCCTGGGACATGTAGCTTTCACTAGTGAGGAGAGGTGAGGTGGTCCTCAGAGGGGTCCTAACACTAGAGAAAGAGAAATAGACGTGGACAGGCAAAAACAAAAGACGGAGGCAGGCGCCACCAAACTCACCATCCTGCATTCCAGCCTGCACATTCTGTCAGGTTAACATCAAGGGCAGCTATCAATCAAGTTATTTCCTGGCTCAAGCCCTCCGCTGGCTCCCTATCAAAATAATTATAATATTATTTGCTCAGCTTGGCATGGAATGTCCTTCGCAACGTGATATTGGTCTTCTCCAGGCTGAGGGATGAGTAAGGAAGCTGTTCTAAGAATCCAGATGAGCAATGGTGAGGTCTGGAGTTGGACAGCAAGAGTGGGAATATGGGTGTAGATTCCAGAGAAATCCATGATTGCACTGAAACTGGTCTCATCAAGGTCAACAATCTGGACTTCTAAGACCAAATCTAGTGGCTGTGTCTACATCCTTATCTTATTCAATAATTCAGTAGCACTCAGCATAGTGCTATCATCCTACTTAAAATATGCTTTCTACAGCAACCATCGAGGGTGAGCCTCCCCGCCACACCCCACCCCCGCACTGCTGATTCCCTTGTTCTGCTACTTCCCACTGGCCTTCTCTGCCAGCAGATGTGTGCTTGGACTTTTTTTTTTTTAATCGAGACATAGTCTTGCTCTGTCACTCCAGCTAGAGTGCAGTGGCCTTATCACAACTCACTGCAAACTCAAACTCCTGGTCTCAAGCAATCCTCCTGCCTCAGACTCCCAAGTAGCTGGAACTAGAGATGCACTTGCCACCATGTCCAGATAGTTTTTTCTATCTTTGGTGGGGGGAAGGGGTATCTTGGTCTTGCTCAGGCTGGTCTCAAACTCCTAACCTCAAGCAGTCTTTCCACTTCAGCTTCCCAAAATGCTAGGATTATAGACGTGAGCCACTGTGCTGGCCCAATCTTTATCTCATATGCCCACTGAAGACATTGGTGGCAAACCCAACAACAACCCCTCCTTCTCTACCATATGCTTCTGGTAAGAATAAACCCCTATCTAACCTTAATGGGCAAATCTTAATGAGTCTCAGCCAATCGCAGGGAACCAGCATGTGACACATTTCTAACCAGTAAGACTTTATGGAAGTTTGCTGGAAGCTTCAGAAAAAGTTTTCTTCGCTCTTGAAATAGGATCTGAGAAAGGAAAGTGACCTGCTCCACTCTTCCGACCTGTGGATGTTGCTGTAAGAGCATAATGTCTACAGCTGGGGCAGCTGCCTTGGACCCACAAGGGGAGGGACCCACAAAGGGGAGGGACCCACAAGGGGAGGGACCCACAAGGGGAGACCATGCTATCTTGACAGATGGAAAGACGGAAGGAACCTTGAACCTGGATGCTGCTGTTGAGCTGCTGAATTAACTCTAGAATTGCTGCATCTCTGGACATGTTGAGTAAAACACATGGAGTTCTTCTTCACGTATTTGTAGCAGAAATCATTTTGATGGATATATCCTGTGTATGGAGAAACTTCCAGAAACATGACTGCAGCCATAACCTTCCTTTTCAGGTCACTCCAGACCTAAGTAAGGTGCTTAGTGGGCACCTTCCCAAGCAGTCCTACAAGTCACCTCAAAAACACATTCCAACTTGAAACAATTAAGCTGCCACTTCCCTGACATTAATTCATTATTAGCTGAATGGCATCGTCATCTCTGCAGTCTCTCATGAGTAATCCTCAAGTCCTTTTTCATTCCTTTATGTATTCATTTAACTAACCCATATTTACTGAACACCTCTATGTACTACTGTGCTAGATGTAGGAGATAAAACAGCACAGAAGATGAAGTTCCATCTTTCATGAACCTCATATCCTAGTCAGAAGATGAGAGAGATTAAATAAACAACACCTAATTAATGGCAGCTAAGAAATAAGCAAGGTGTTTTCATAGAGAAATGCGAGGGGCCACATACCCAGCCCAGGTGATCAGAGAAGGCTCCCACAGGGAGGTAATGGTTAAACTAAAAGCTGAGCCAGAACCAGGCTCTGCAAAGCATGAGAAAAGCTTTCCAGGCAGACGAACCAGCAAGGGCAAAGGCTGCCTGTGTCTGGACCAAACTCAGAACATTCCAGGAGCAGCAAGGAGCCCAGTGAGGTGGGAGCAAATGAGTAACGGGAGGAGCGGTGGGAGATGAAGTCAGCATGGTGACGTGGAGAGACACAGATCCAGAGGGCCCCATAAGTGATTGTATGCCAAGTGCAGTGGGCAGCCAGGGGAGGAATTTAAATAAGGATGTGACATGATCTCAGGTTTTTAAATGATTTCACAGGCTCTTGGGTGGAGGATGGCCTGTAACAATAAAAATGAGCACGGCTAACACTTTTATAGCTGCTTCTGTGTACTGGGCCCTGTTCTAAGCACATTCCATATGCTATCTATTAACTCATTCAATCCCCACAACAACCCCACGAGGTTGGCAACACAAGCATTCTCATCTTATGAATGATGAAATTGAGGCACAGAGAGGTGAAGTAACTTGCCTGGAGTCACACAGCCAATCAGAGCGTGGACTGTGGGAACAGGGGACTAGCTAGGTAGAGGCAGTGGTGCACATCTAGTAAGGAGGTGGAGAGAATGAGTTTTAGATAGGTCCTGCCTGGCAGCAATGCAGAGAAATGCAACGATCCAGAATGTAATTCCAAGATGAAAAGGAAAGAATTTGGCTCAGCACCTGTGGCTCAAGTGGCTAAGGTGCCAGCCACATACACCTAAGGTGGCGGGTTCGAATCCAGCCCGGGCCCACCAAACAACAATGATGGCTGCAACCAAAAAAAAAAAAAAATTGCCAGGCGTTGTGGCGGACGCCTGTGGTCCCAGGTGCTTGGGAGGCAGAGGAGCCCAGGAGTTGGAGGTTGCTGTGAGCTGTGATGCTACAGCACTCTACCCAGGGGGACAGCTTGAGGCTCTGTCTCAAAAAAAAAAAAAAAGAGAGAAAGAAAAGGAAAGAATTTGACGCTGACCAGCATCCTCTGTCCATTCAGACTCCCTTCTCCGCAGGACTCTTGACATTATTCCTGGCTCAGTGGCTCCCCAGTGATCTCCTTGCTCACCACTGGAAGGGGGTGTCCCCACTGTCTCCCCCTGCCTCCCATCCTGCTGCGTGGCAACTCATACCTCGGGAACAGCCCAACCCTGCTGCATGCAGTACAACTGTCTCCGACCTTGGTCTTGCCCTGCCCCTCCACACCTGGGCCTGCATGCGAAGATAAAAAGCAGCCAAAAAGCCGGGCCGCGGCGCCTCGCTCTTGGAGGACAGCACTTTGTAGACGCTCCCTGAGCCGTGGCAAAACTTCTATTGTGTTGCGGGAGACAGAAAACAATGCGAGTGACCCAGTTGCTGCTCAGCCAGAGGTGGCCCAGGCAAACACAACCTCCCAGCTCCACCGGAGGGGCGCCTGGGGGCGTCAGCCCAGCTCCCACGGGAACCAGAGGGCAAGGCAGGGAGCATGGTGTGCGCTGCCAGACTCTCCTGCCTGCAGCAGGTTGCAGTCCCAACCCCACCCCGCCCCTACGCGCCTCACTCCGGGCAAAGAAAACCCGAAAGAAGGGGAAGGCAGGCCAGAGATGGCTGCTCGACCTTTCAAGGGGAGGCAGGAGTTTCTACAAAGCCTCTGGGAGTCCCCTAAGTATCTGTTCTCACTCCCCCAGAGGCTGGGAGGTCACCGTCTCACTTCCTCATCAGCCTGGGATGGGTTCAGTGGTGAGTGAAAGTGTGAAAAGCCAGGGACCTACCCATGCTTCGGGGCTTTCTACAAAAGTCGGTACAGGGAGCCCAGAGAACGCACCGTGTGCAAAGGGCACTGCTGAGCTTTCAGAGAAAAAGCAAGTACCCAGTCCTCCGGTGTTGGGGTGGAGGTAAGATGAGTTATGCAGAGGCAGAGGTTTGAGGGAGAAATCCCAGAAGACTTCATGGAGGAGGGAGCCTTTTCAAGAGCACTGCAAAGACTGAGGGGACTCCTTTTCTCACTTGCGCTCCCTCTTCCTTTTCTTCTTTGAAACAAACAAAAAAGTTCCCCAAATAACTAAACAAATAAAAGACATGCAATCTATTGCATGTATATAGGCCGTGTAATTCCCATAAATATATATAGGCCGTGTAATTCCTTAAACTTTTTTTTCCTGCTCTCCGAGGGAATATATGTACATTGCTGAAACCTTGGAAAACCCAGACGAGCGTACAGAAGACAATGAAAATCACCTACATTTTCAGCGTTTAGAGAGAAACACCCTTAACACCAGGATTTCTCTCTCCAGGATTTGGTGGTTATTTATTCTTGTTATGAAGGTATAATTTACTTATAATGAAATGCACAGATCTGAAGTGTATGAGTCCATGGGTTTTGACAAATGCCTACACCCAGGCACTTGTCATTTTTGATAAATGTCGTTCACCCGTCCAATCACGATCTAGAACATTCCATGGCCCCAGAAATTTCCCTTACGTCCCCCTCCAACCAACCCCCATCTTTCTGATGTCTATCACCACAAATTAGTTTTGCCTGTTGTGTAATTGAAATCATGTGCATGTGTGCTTTTGTGCCTGACTTTTTTCACTCAGCATGAATAATGTTTCTGGAGTCATCCATGTTTTGGTGGCTCTTTCCTTCTTGCTGCTGAGTAGTGTCCCCTTGTGTGGCTCTACTGCAGTGTGTCCACCCATTCCAGGCTATCTTCACTCTGGGACTATGTGTTATGAATAAAGCTACTTATAAACATTAGTGGACAAGTGTGTGTAGACGTAGGTTTTCACTTTCCTTCAATACTTAGGAGTGGGATTGCTGGGTCCTATGGTTAATTTTTATGAGAAGTTGCCAACAACTTTCCAAAGTGGTTGTACCATTTTACATTTCCACCAGCATTGTATGAGGGTTTCAGTTATGTACTATTATTATTTTATTTACTCTGTATTTTTTAAATCGAGTCTCACTCTGTTGCCCTGGGTAGAGTGCTATTACATCATAACTCACAGCAACCTCAAACTCTTGGGCTCAAGCAATCCTCTTGCCTCGGCCTTCTGAGTTAGTGAGACTACAGCACCCACCACAACACCTGTGGAGTTTTTTCTATTTTTAGTAGGGATCTCGCTTTTGCTCAGGCCGGTCTTGAACTCCTGAACTCAAGCAATCCACCCACCTCAGCCTCCCAGAATGCTGAGATTATAGGCATGAGCCACTACGCCAGGCTCACTATTACTGTTTTTTAATTACACAAGCAAAACATGCCTATATTCTCCTGTAAGGCTGAAGTACATTTGATGGCCACTTAGCATCCACCACTCCCCCAGAATAACCACCATCAGCGGTTAGGGGTGTGTCCTTACAGACCTTTTCCTGTGCATTTGTCTACATAAATACCCACAGAAAACACACAGTATTATTTTGTAGTAATTCTTTTTTTAAAAATCTGTTGTATATTTTGTCATTATACTTAACCCAGCTAGGGCAGGGAGTCTGTCTGTTTTGTTCACTGTAAGATTCCCAGTCCCCAGAACAGCATCCAGCATAGGGTGGATGCTCCATGGTGGACATATTGTTCAGCCACTTGCTTTTTTCACCTCTTTAAATATAACTCATAGATCTTTCCACATCAACAGTTGCGGTCTATTTCCTTCTGCAACCTGCTGCATTGTATAGTCTGTGATATGAATATGCAAAATTTCTTTTTCATTCCTCTGTCCTTAAATGTTAGTGAAATCAACCAAAGGGTCTGGATTTCTACTCCAAGGTATTGCAAGGAGATCAACACATTGTCTACTTGAGAAATGGGAGGAAAGGAAGGTGATTAGGTAAGATCTTTATGATTTGGCAAAATGGGGGTGGTATGGAGAAGGTGGCATCAAAGTTGTAGTACGGTGGTTACACACACATACTCTGGAACCGTATGCCCTGGGTTCAAATCATGACTGCCATTGTCAAGCCTTGGGCAAGTTACTCAGCTTCTCTGTGCTTCATTCAATTTCCTATCCAAAAAGGGGGAGTGATACTAAGAGACACCCCCAAGGATTGTTATAAGAGTTAACATCTATGCAAAATGCTTAGAGCAGTACTTGTTACATACGCTTCAGTGTCACCCACAGTTATTATTCAACAGCCAAAGTATTTCCATGGCTGAAGAACACATTGAGATCAGGTTGGTCATTTCCTCTACTTTCCTGGTCCCATAGGCCTTGGCTTTTCCATCGGCTGACCTAGGGCCCTTATTGCAGAGGGAGGACAGACCCAGGGAAGCTGAGAACAGAGGGAGAGGAGACTCAGGGAGGAGCATCTTTATAGGAACAAAGACAGAATAAAGTTTCCAGAAGCCACTGGCTGGCACACAGCAACAAAAGCCCCAGTGCAGGAGCGCCGTGCAGACCGAGATGAGGCAGCTACAGTTTGGCAGTGGAGAAGTCACCAGCGACCCATGGCAGAAGCCAGCTTCAGAGGGACAGGGACAGCACCCGAGCCTGGTTGAGGGAGTGCTCTGGGAGCCACCAACTGCTTTTCTGAGAAACGTGGCCAGATTGGGCTGTGTCTTGAAGGGGAAAAAAAAGATGTTTGATTTTTAAAGATAAAAAGCTCTAAGCAGGTTTAGGGGGGAACTTATGTCCAGAGCCATGAATACGGGGTGTAAGAGGAACAGAGCTGGGGCTGGAATGGGAGCCAAGAGCCAGGCATGTTGATCCCAACATCTATGTGAAATCATTTCTTCCCTGCCACCTCCCTTTTCTGCACCTGTCAGCCTCACTGCCTGGAGCACCCTTCCTCTTTCTGCCTGGTGACCTCTCCTTCATCTTCTAAATCGGGGGTCGGCAGACCACAGCCACCAGCCAGATCCTGCCCACCACCTGCCTGCTTTTATGCAGCTTATGAACTAAGGATGGTTTTTATATTTTTAAATGTCTGGGGGAATCAAAAGAAGACAATTCTTTTTTTTTTTTTTTTAAGACAGAGTCTCACTTTGTTGCCCACGGTAGAGTACCCTGGTGTCACAGCTCACAGCAACCTCAAACTCTTGGGCTTAAGCCATCCTCATGCCTCAGCCTCCCAAGTAGCTAACTACAGGCGCCTGCCATAACACCTGCCTATCTTTTTCAGAGACTGGGTCTTGCTCTGGCTCAGGCTGATCTCAAACTCATATACTAAGCAGACATCCTCAAACTATGGCCCGCAGGCCACATGCCGCCCGCTAAAGATATTTATCCAGCCCGCTGGTGTTTTTGCCGCCGTTGCCTGGCCTGCAGTCTGGGTCTCCAAAGGTCTGAGGGACAGTGAACTGGCCCCCTGTTTAAAAAGTTTGAGGACCCCTGAACTAAGGCAATCCACCCATCTCAGTCTCCCAAAGTTCTAGGATTACAGGCATGAGCCAACACGCCGAGCCCCAAAAGAAGACAATTTCATGACACACAAACATGATGTGAAATTCAGATGTCAGGGTCCAGAAGTAAAGCTTCTTGTCACACAGCCCTGCCCCTTCGTTTACCTCCTACCTGCAGCTGTTTTCCTGCGACACTGGCAGAGTAGGACAGTTGCGCCAGAGATGCCACAGCCTGCAAGGTCTGAAATATTTGCTGTCAGGCCCTTCACAGGAAATGTTTACTGACCCCTGGTCTAAATTTCTGTTCAAGATGAAGAAAAGCCAAAACCACCATCTTTCTCCTCCTCTGTGACCTTTCAAGGGTTGACAGCCCCTGGGATGACATGATGCCCACTGGTGGGCCATCACTTGCTTCTCATGTCTTTGTCCCTTCCCTCTTCAGAAACCTGGACCTTGTCCTGAAGGCTGTATCTCCCAACATTGAGCACACTGCCTGACGTCAGTAAATACTGATTTCAATATTTTAAATATATATATATATATATTATTATTTTTTTGTAGAGACAGAGTCTCACTTTATCACCCTCAGTAAAGTGCTGTGGCATCATAGCTCACAGCAACCTCCAACTCCTGGGCATAGGTGATTCTCTTGCCGCAGCCTCCTGAGTAGCTGGAACTACAGACGCCCACCACAATGCCCGGCTATTTTTTTTTTTTTTTTTTTGCAGTTTTTGGCCAGGGCCGGGTTTGAACCCACCACCTCAGGCATATGGGGCTGGTGCCCTACTCCTTTGAGCCACAGGCACCGCCCATTGCCCGGCTATTTTTTGTTGCAGTTTGGCCGGGGCTGGGTTCAACCCCACCACACTCGGTATATGGGGCCGGCGCCCTACTCACTGAGCCACAGGTACCACCCAATATTTTAAATATTAAAGGCCACCCTGTCACCATGCTGAGCTCACTTTTTCCATCTGTAAAGTAAGAACCTTGATCCCTGAAATCTCCAATACTCTGTGGAGGAAGGACACTAAAGGCTTCACCAGGCAGTATGGGATTATTTGCCAAAACATAAAAAACAGTGTTTCAAGAACATCATAGTCACTAACTCAAGGACTGCGGGCCAGATTTCAGCCCACACGTGTTTTGTTACTTCTGCACCTGTTCTAATTTTTTTTTCACTTAGTTGTCAATATAAAGCTAACCTTTCTCATTTTAGTCATCAGTAATATCCATCTGGACCTTGGGGCACTGGGTTTGCCATCCCTGCATGGAAAATTAAAGGTCATTACAGCCACACCACCCCGAAGTCCTAAAAAAAGCCTTTGGATTTAAAGGTTAGGGATGTATTTAGAACAGTTGTTCCGAACCTGGTTGAACATCAGAATCACCCTGGGAGTGTATAAAATGCAGATTCCTAGGCTCACTCAGACCTACCCAGTTCTACTTTCCACAGGTCACGGTGCTGGAAATGGATTCTTTTTTTTCAAGATTGACCCCCAAAGCTTATGCATTATGGTCGGGGATATGTACTGAATCAAGCTCTGCAAATGCCAGTTTGGCTGTACCTGTCAAAATTATAAATGTTCCTTACTAGGCTGGGCACGGTGGCTCACGCCTGTAATCCTAGCAATTTGGGAGACTGAGGCAGGCAGATTGCCCAAGCTCAGGAGTTTGAGACCAGCCTGAGTCAGAGCGAGACCCTCTCTCTAAAAAAACAAAAATAGCTAGATGTTCTGACAGGTGCCTTTAGTCCTAGGTACTTGGGAGGCTGAGGCAAGAGGATCGCTTGAACCCATAGTTTGAAGTTGCTGCAAACTATGACACCACGGCACTCTACCCAGGGCGACAAAGTGAAACTCTGTCTCCAAAAAAAAAAAATTGTTCCTTCCCCTTGGTGCAGCAATTCCACTCCTGGGGATCTGTACAGTGCTTCTGAGACTTTAATGTGCATGCAAATCTCCTGGTCATCTTTTTTCAACACAGATCCCAATCTATCAGCTCTAGGGTGGAGCCTTAATGCTGCGATTCTAACAAAGCTCCCATTCCATGCTTGCTCAGCTGCTGGTCCCTGGACATGCTGAAGACTGAGGCTCCTGATCTCCCAGACATGCACCCAATGATGCATGTGCAAGATGATTCATTGTACCACAGTGTGTAATTGCAAGTATTGGAAATAACCTAACTGTCCATCAATAGGGGACTAGTCAAAAGAAATTATGGTACCTCCCTACAACGGGGACACATTACACAGCTTCAAAAAGTATCAGGGCTCTTTATGGACTGATCTCCAAAACATATTATTAAACAAAAAAGCAAAGAGCAGAATGGTGAATGGAGGTGACAGTCATCTGTATAAAGAGTTGGCCAGATGAACCGGGGGGACACTCATATTCATATTCATTTTGACTTCTAAAAGCACAAAATTGCCTGACAGAAGACACGGATAACTGGGTGGTAGAGAGGGAAACGGAGTGGATGGGTGATATTTTACTGTATCCGTTCAGATGTTAAACTATGTGACCATAATACCTGTTCAAAAGAAATAAAAATTTTAAATTAGAATGATATAAAATAGAAAGGTATTTCTAATGCTCAGATATGAATTTAGACCACCAGAAAAGCTGAGCTGTGTACTACAGTTTTGATCACCTCCTGCCCTAATACACCAGGCACACAGACATGTCCTGTGCACATGTACATATGTGCACACACACACACACACACATGCATGCACACACACGCTTGCATACAGCTTTGAGGATAGCCAGTGCAGTTTGTTGGGAGCACCCCGGGCTTAAACTCTCAGAACTTCAGCTGGTTCTCAGCTCCACCAGCTGAGTGACATCCAGCAAAACACTCAGCCTCAATGAGCCTCACTTCACGGGGACAAGCCAAATAATCCTTCTGCCCTGCAAACCGCGGGTGGTGGGAAAACACTGCATAAACTGTGAAGTGTACACATGAAAAGACTCACTGTGACATGAACCCGGATGGTGAGCAGGGGATGAGGCAGTCCCCAGCCTGCTCCCCACAGGATCCCGTACACATCTCCTAGGCCATGGGTGCAAGGTGGAAACCCAATCCCTTGACCTTTGCAGCCAGGCAGCTGCTCCCGGCAACCCCTGGCAGTGCTAATCTCCCACTCTCCTCCCACCATTGCGTCCAGCTGCCAGGCTGAGTCACACGCAGGCACATGACCTATGTGTGGGGCTGGTGTAAGGGTGGTGGTTGGGGGAGGGCGGTGAAGGTGGCAAGAGGCGGTCATTTCCCCCCTCAGTGGGAAATTTCCTGCCAGGGGAGGATAACTAAGCCTGGCCCTAGGAAAGAATTCAGGTGGCTGCCTGGGCTGTCTGGCACAACTCCTCCTCCAGGAAGACCACCGGATGTATGCATGCTTCTGTGTGCATGTGCAAATGTATTTGTGTGTTTCAGAGAGAGTCGGAACGTGAACAAAGGGATGAGACTAAAAATAACAAAAATAGAGAGGGTGCCACAAAAATGAAAATATACACACATTTTAAGAAAGAAAAAAATTGTATTAAAATTGTAATATTCAAGTTGCATTTGACTTCTGGAGATACAAGATACACTATACAAGATGATGAACATTATCAGTATAGTTACAATTTTAATACAGTTTTTTTTTCCTTTTTTAAAATGTGCATACATTTTTTGGCACCCTCTGTCTATTAAGCCCTTACCATGTGCCAACTTCTGTCCTAAGCACTTCACAGATTAAGATTTACAGATTATCATCATCATCATTATCCCCATGTTCAGATGAAGAGACTGAGGCTTAGAGCAGGTAACGAACTCGCTCAAGGTCGCATAGCGCAGATTCAGAGCCAATCTGACTCCAGAACACACTCTTAACCTCTTGGCTACCTGGGATTTCATCCCTTGGAGGGGCTTTTCAGGGGTCACTTGTCCCAGTGCAGCAAGTGATGATGACGGAGATGATGTCAACTTCTGCTCACATCTGGCCTTGTAACTTGGGCAAATTAATTACCTCCTGTCCTGTGCTTCACATTTCAGAGCCTCAGTTTCCTCTCTTGTAAAATGAGGGTCACCCACCTCTCAGGGCTGTTTTGAGGGTTAGTAATGAAGTATTTAAAATCCTCCACACAGGCCCTTGTTAATACGATCATCATGCCTATTATAATCCAACCGTCAAATGAGGTATAAAAAAATCGTTCAAAAACCTGGTCTTGGGCAAGAAGGAATCAAAACCTCTCTTTTTAGCAATTTGTCCATATCATTCATCTGTAACAGATAACCTAAGTATCTTGCCTCTTTCGCCTGTCTCTGTCAAACCCTCTAAGAAAACAAGATAGGGCAGAAAAGAAAGTGCATAGATCTTGGTCATGATTAAAACCACTCTTTTTTTTTCTTTTAAGAACCTTGATTTCTGCTGAGGGACTCTCACAGAAGAGAGACCCAGTTGGCCACCAAGTCCAGACTGGTGGCAGGGGAACAAATGAAATTTATCTTTCAATCCCACTTCTGTACCCCTGCATGTCAGCTGTTCCTGCTGAGGACTGGGGACAGGGCACTGAACAAGGCAGGCAAAAATCCAGATCTCACGGAGCTAACATTCTGGGCAAGGAGACGGGCAGTAAACAAGTAAAGAAATAATTTAATGTCAAGTGTCAAGAAATGCCATGAAGAAAAATAAAACAGAATAAAGGGATGGATTAGGGGAGGCCTCTTGGAGACATTTGAGAGGACGGCTAATGAAGCAAGGGTAACTGGGGAAAGAGTATTCCAAGTTGAGAGCCTGAATAGCATGTGCAAAGACCCTGAGGCAGAACCTAGGGAAAGAAAGGCAGGGACTGAGTCTGGAGAGGCAGACAAGGCCTTGCTTCTGTCCTTCTTTCTTCTCTGCCAAACTGGGGTAAGGATAGTGGCCTGCTGGCCCACTTCTATCCCAGAGATACTGAGAGATAATGCATGAGATAGTGCTTTGGGAGGCTGACCAGGGGCCAGTCTGAGTGTTATTAATGGATGCACTGGATGAGGCCCATATCAGGGGCACTTTGGGCCAGTGTGGTTTCTCCTCCCTCTCGATAAGTCCACATTGTGCTGAGTACCAGTGCTGAGAGAGCACAAGCTTCAAACATTTCCACCCCCTCCTTCAAGAGATGAAAAATACAGGGCTCAGAGAGAGGGTAACTGCCAAAGGTCATGGAGCAAGTGCCTGCCGGAACCCCAGTTTCCAAGATCTAGCTCAAGACTGTAACAAATGCTGAACTATCCCACTCCCAGGTAACACAAGAGTAATAAAATCAATATTCTTTCCCTCTTGGGAAATTGTTACTTCCCCCAGGGCAAGAAGGGGGTAAGACTATTTGCTGGTAGTTGGGCTGGGGGAAGTAACACTTTGCAAAGAAAATTAAATGTGTTAAATGAGCAGTTTCTCCAGTGGGCTCCTCTCTTTGCTCTCAGCAAGCGACTTCTCGACTTGTCACTCCCCTGATTTTCTCACAGCCCAGGGTGAGGAAGAAGTCAGGGAAGATGCTGAGCTCATCATCCCTGTTCTAGATGAGGAAACTGAGGCCCAGAGTAGTGAAACAGCTCATGTGAGCAGGAGGCGAAGCTGACATTCTCCCTCAGAGAAATGACTATAAACCAATATAATATAACAATGAAGAAGATCATTTCAGAGGACACCAAGAGCTGTGGATGAAATAAAACAGAAAGATTGGTAGGACCAATTTAGTGGTGGTCAGAGAAGAGCCCCGGGGAGTTGACATGTGAGTGGGGCTGTGGCTTGAAAAGCAGCCAGCCATACCCAGAGCCAGGCAGAAGGCGGTTCTGGGCCAACAGGTACAAACGCAAAGGCCCTGTGGCTGGTGTGAAGTTGGTGTTGCAGAAACAGAAAAAAAAACCCAGTGGGGCTGAAACAGCAGACCTAGGGAGAGTCAGGGCAATGGCACCAGAGAGGCCAGGGCATGGGCCAGGCACTGTTGCAGGCTCTGGGGGCCTGTGTAAGGAATGTGCATTTTTATCCTAAGGGCAGAGGCCACTAGGTGAGGGCTTTATGGTTGTTAGCAGAACTAGGCCTGAAAACCAAGACCTCCTTCTTCAAAGCCAAGGCCCACTCTTCTGCATCTCTCTTTGGACTTCCTCCAGTGCCCCCAGAAGTTCCTGGTTATACTCCCCTGTCATGTGACTCTGTCTTGCCCGCCTTGGGCAGTCAAGTGACTCCCACAGCCCTGATTTCCCACAAACTCACTCAGCACCAACTGCCTGTCTCACGCACACAGGCAGATCTGCGTCTGAGCTTCTCAGGTTCACACTCTCTAGAAGCCTTGCACCAGCAGAAGAATTTGCATCTCCCCTCACTCCTCCCTGCAGCAGAAATTGGGGGTGGAGGAAGAGAGAGAGAACATGGAGAGGTCCTTGTGGCTGTCTCTGCCTGCAAACTACATAGAAAGGCATAGAGAACACAGGCCAGACCTGGCTTGGGATGCTTATCAGCTGTGTCCTGGGGTACAGGTTTCCGAGGGCCGGGCCTCAATCCCGGTGTTAGGAGGTGGCAGACAGGACCCCACAGTGAGGTTGACCCCAAATAGCCAAGCAGCAGGGCAGCCTCTAGTGGTCCCTTGGGGGAGTCTTAACACTCCCCCATCAAATCATCATCAGACCTCCAAAACCTGGAGGTTGCATCTTTCTTTGATGTAGGTATTTGAACTCTTCTTAAAATTAATAATAATAGTTCCCATTTGTTGAGCACTTATTGTGTACTACTTATTATACTTTTAAGTGTCTACATCAAATGGGAATGGAAAGATTCTTAGAAAACTTGGTTATTTTTAAGAATTTTAACAGACCGGCTAAGTTGTGACAATAACAAAAAACAAAACCCATGAGCTTGTCTGCCGGCTCTGCTTCTATACAAATCCCATTAACCCCCCCCCCCCCACACACACACACTCTCTCTCTCCCCACCCCTCCTCAAGGCCCCACGAGGATCCTCCCATGTGACTATTCTGGAGCTGTCCTTGGGGAAGACCTTCCAGACACAAATCCAGCAGCCCCTGCCTCACCTCACACCCATTAGCACAGCTGCTATCAAAAAACCCAAACCAAACAAAACCCAGAAAATGACGAATGTTGGAGGACGGGGGAAAAGTTGGAACCTTTATGTATCTCTAGAGGAAACGTAAAATGGTGCAGCTGCTGTGGAAAACGGTATGGCAGTTCCTCAAAAGATTAAAAATAGAATTACCATGTGACCTAGCAATTCCACTTCTGGGTCTTTACCCAAAAGAATTGGAAGCAAAGTCTTAGGCAAAAAAGTATACACCAAGAGTCACAGCAGCGTCCTTCACAATAGCCAAAAGAAGGAAGCAACCCCAGTGTCCATCCAAACACGAATGGGTCAAGGAAATGCGGTATCTACACGTGCACTGAAACTGATTTAGCCTTAACAGCGGAGGCAATTCTGACACAGGCTTTTCAACAGGGATAAACCTTGAAGGTATTATCCTGAGCGAAATAAGCCACTGGCAAAAACAACAAATACTGTACAAGTCCACTCATCTGAGGTCCATAGAGCAGTCAAAATTGTAGCATTCGAAAGTAGAATGGTGCTTGCCAGGGCTGTGGCAGAGAAGGAACGGGAGTCGGTGTTTACCAGTGTGTAGTTCTCATTCTGGAAGGCAAAAGAGTTCTGCCCTGGAATAGTGGTGAAGGTTGCACAACCAAGTGAAGGTACTTAATGCTGCTGAACTATACACTGGGAAATGGTTAAGAGGTTACATTTTATATAATGTATATTTTACCGCAATTAAAAGAATCTTTTTAAATAAGAAAATACTCAACCACAACTTGAACACTATCTTATAAATGAAAACAATAGAGCCAGGCACCCGGCTCACGCCTGTAATCTCTGGGAGGCCAAGGTGGGTGGATCACTCGAGTTCACGAGTTGGAAACCGACTGGCCCAAGAACCAGACCCAATCTCCAAAAAATAGCTGGATGTTGTGGCAGACCCCTGTACTCCCAGCTACTCAAGAGGCCGAGGTAAGAGGATTGCTTGAGCCCAAGACTTGGAGGTTGCTGTGAGCTGTGACACTACAGCACTCTACTAGGGGGCAAGAAAGTGAGACTTTGTCTCAAAAAAAGAAAAGAAAGAAATGGACTCAGAGCCTGTAGCTCAGCGGCTAGGGCGCCAGCCACATACACCAGAGCTGGCAGACTTGAATCCAGCCTGGGCCTGCCAAACAACAATAACAACTACAACCAAAAAATAGCCAGGCGTTGTGGCAAGCACCTATAGTCCCAGCTACATGCGAGGCTGAGGCAAGAGAATCGCTTAAGCCCACGAGTTAGAGGTTACTGTGAGCTGTGATGCCACGGCACTCTACCCAGGGCAACAGCTTGAGACTCTGTTTCTAAAAAAAAAAAAAAAAGAAATGAAAACGATGTGCCCTAAACATTGTACCTTCATATTAATCTAAAATGTAAAAAAAAGAAACAATGTTTTAAATTGTTTAGGTTTGAAAAATAACTTAAACATATCTTTCTTTTCTTTTCTTTCTTTCTTTCTTTCTTTTTTTTTTTTTTTGAGATAGTCTTACTTTGTTGCCCTGGATAATGAAGTAATATCCTCACAGCTCACAGCTCACAGCAACCTTAGTCTCCTGGGCTCAAGGTGTCCTCTTGCCTCAGCCTCCCGAGTGGCTGAGACTACAGCCACCTGCCATTATGCCCGGCTAATTTTTTTTCTGGTTTTAGTCCAGTCAGGGTCTCGCTCTTACTCAGGCTGGTCTCCAACTCTTGAGTTCAAGCAGTCCACCTGCCTTGGCCTCCCAGAGTGCTAGGATTATAGGTGCGAGCCATTGTGCCTGGTTTTAACTTAAACATATTTCTTAATAATGTTAACTAAGATCTATTGAATGTCTCCTTTACACAGATCATGTTATGTAACAACCCTTTGAAGCATTATTATCTCTTTTAACATGGAGAAACTTTTTAAACAAATATTAAACAACTCGTCTAAGTTTATATAGCTACTAAGTATACAGCTAGGATGCTAACTGAAATCTGAGTAGGCCGTCTGAACTTCTAAATTCTTGCTTTATACTGTGTCTCTAAAACTCTCTTGGAGTATGATAGCCAATGATTTGTACCATGTATTTGGTTATTCCTCATTCTAGTCATCAATAAAAGTTCATTAAACTCCAAAAGCAAGAAAGAGAGAAAGAGAGAAGGAAAGAAGGAAAAGAAAGAAAAGAAAAAGACAAGATGCCCTGCCACTTCACTGGGGCCCAGAGAAGAAATCTCATTTTCTAACAGGAAGGAGAGGGTTTGGCCACAATCCTGCAGCCACACCCAGCTCCCTCTATGTATGTTGTATGTGAACAGCCCAGAGCAGGTTTGTGTGGCTCTATGAAAAGATATCCCAGACTTTCAGAGGTGCTTTTTGGTCCCCAGAAGGGCATCACAGTGAAAGGAGGTTGAGAGAAATGGGCCTGGAGTTCTAAAATTGACTTTGAGCAACTTGAACAATTCACTCTACTTGTTTGAGCCTCAGTTTCTCCATTTTCCCAAGTGAGAGGGATGGACTTCCAAAGCTGCCCAGGAATCACATCTGGCCCTAAGCATATCTTGTTGGAACCTCACAAGATTAAAAAATTAGGGGATGTCCCATCAGAAGGTCTGGCCACCCAGGAGCTATGTTTCTCCGAGCTCACCGTCATCTGGAAGGGCACCAACTGGAGGTGTTGTCTTTGGATGGGGACAGTGCTCACCAGTTCCCCAAAGCCCCCTCTACCCCCACCAGGGGCCTGAACCTTCCTTGCCACCATAGCCCTGCAGACAGCTGCATTGGCAAAACCTGGACACAATGACACCAATGGCCCTCTGACTTCAGTGACCGCTTGGCTAGGGTTTTGCAGGTGAAGATTTATTCTGAAACACAGCTCTGGGGTTTCTGATCATGAGACACACTATCTCCGGGACCTCTCCTTTCTCACCCTCCATCACCAAACTATGCAGACGAGCTCCCCCAATGGGGAGACTCCACGAGAGGGTTGCAAAACCCCCAATGCCACCTGACAACTTGACTGGGATTTCCAGAGGGAAAGGAAGACTGTCTAAAGTGGACTCCACTGTTTGAGGGGCTTTCATACAATTCCCACTCCCCCAAAGCATATAGAAAATGAAAGTGAAAATAAAAGCAAAAACAAAAAAATGCCTATTAAACACTTGTTTTTGAGTCTTCATGACAAAGGGAACAGGAGAAACAGACATCATCTTCCTTTTCCTCCTCCTCATCATAATTTGACACTAATAATGGATAGCTTTTATTGAGCATTTACTATGTGCCAGGCCATCTCCTAAGCATTTTGCTTATTAATTTCATTTAATACTCACAACAATCTAAGGAGGTAGATGTTATTATAACCCCACTTTGCGGCTTGGCACCTGTAGCTCAAGCAGCTAAGGCACCAGCCACATACACCAGAGCTGGCGGGTTTGAATCCAGCCTGGGCCTGCCAAACAAAAATGACAACTACAACCAAAAAAATAGCCAGGCATTGTGGCAGGTGCCTGTGGTCCTAGCTACTTGGGAGGCTGAGGCAAGAGAATCGCCTACGCCCAGGAGTTGGAGGTTGCTTTGAGCTGTGATGCCATGGTACTCTACCCAGGGCAACAGCTTGAGGCTCTGTCTCAAAAAATAAAAAATAATCTTTTGCAGAGGACAAAATTGACGTAGAGCCCCACATGGTGGTGAGAAGAGTTGGAATAGACTTCAGCTCTCTCATCTCCCATCATCTGACTTTAAACGATCACTTCCTCTTTCCAGATCTCAGTTGTTTGTGAAATCTGCAAGTTCTACAAGGTGATCATAACAGTCGAAACATTTTGTCATTCCTTGAACAACTGTCCTAAAAATCAAAGCACACGTAAAAAGAATGAGTTAGGAACTATACTGTTTGTGTAGGGTGTGTGCGTGTTTGAAAAGCCAGCTTGTAAAAACTTTAAAAATCAAGCCTATTTTTCTTAAACAAATAAACTTTTTTAAAGAGCAGTTTTAGATTTACAGAAAAATGGAGAGAAAAGCACAGAGGGTTCCCCTAAACTCCCTCCTCCTTCCCCCAAATTAACAGCCTGCATTAGTGTGATACATTTGTTACAACTGACGAGCCAGTATTGATGAATTATCATTAATCAAAGCCCGTTGTTTATTTTAGAGTTAACTCTTTGTGTTCTATATTCTACAGGTTTTGACAAATGTATGGCATACACCTGCCAATTCAGTATCGTGCAGAATCATTTCACTGCCCTGGACTCTCGGTGCTCCACCTGTTCACCTTTCCCCCCTGGAGCCCCTGGCAACCACAGATCTTTTTACTGCTTCTATAGTTTTATTTTTCCCACAACGTCATCCAGTTGGAGCCGTATGGTATGTAGCCTTTTCATATTGTCTTCTTTGACCAAACAATCTATGTTTAAGATTCTCCCACGTATTCTCATGACTTGCAAGGCGTTTTTAATCCCTGAATAATATTTAATTGTCATAGTTTTTCAATTCAACTATTGAAGGACATCTTGGTTGCTTCCAAGTTTTGGCCATTGTGAATAAAGGCTTGCACTTTTTTTTTTTTTTAAACAGAGTCTCACTCTATTTCTCTGGGCAAAGTGCCATGGCATCATCACTCTCAGCAACCTCAGTTTCTTGGGCTCAGCCTCCTGAGTAGCTGGGACTACAGGTACCCACCTCAATGCCCAGGTAGTTTTTTCTATTTTTAGTAGAGATGGGGGCTCCCTCTGACTCAGGCTGATTTCAAACTCTTGAGCTCATGCAATCAACCCACCTAGGCCTCCCAGACAGCTAGGATTACAGGTGTGAACCACCATGCCCAGCCTGGCTTATACATTTTTGTTTTAGAGACAGAGTCTCACTCTGGTGCCCTCGGTAGAGTGCCGTAGCATTACAGCTCACAGCAACCTCTTGGGCTTAGGCGATTCTCTTGCCTCAGCCTCCCGAGTAGCTGGGACTACAGGCACCTGCCACAACACCTGGCTATTATTTTGTTGTTGTTGTTGTTGTTGTTGTTGCAGTTTGGCCGGAGCCAGATTTGAACTCTCCACTCTCGGTGCATGGGGCCAGCGCCCTACTCACTAAGCCATAGGCGCCGCCGGCTTATACATTTTTTTTATAATTTTTTTCTTCCCATTGCAAAAAGCAATGACATAGGATCACTACAGATTGGGAAAACACAGAAGAACACAGAGAATGAAATTAAAATCTCTTATTCTCAAATAAAGAAACCGAGGCTGAAGGGAATGAGATTCCCCTCATTCATTCATTCACTCATTCCTCCAGCAAACGTTGACAAAGTACTTACTGTGTCCAGGCGCTGTGCTGAGGCAGGGACATCCCAGCACAGTGCCTGAACCTGGCAACAAGAGATGACATCTCTCCCTTCCTGGAGTTGGTGTTCTAGACAGACACTACCCAAGTAAACAAATGAATCATGTGAATCATGAAATAACAGCTAATATTTATTGTGTACTCTCTGTGCCAAGTGTTGTTCCAAAAACTTTATGTACAGTAGGATGGTTGATCTTCACAAGCACACCAGCAAGGAGGCCTATCATTATATCAAACTTGCAGATGGGAAAATCGGGGTTCAGGGAGGTGAGATCACTAACCTAAGGTCACATAACTCCCGAGTGGAGGAAGCAGAATTCGAACCCAGGTCATGGCACTCCTGAGTCTGTGCATTTAACCACTGTTGTAAAATATGGGGAGATAATTTCAGACCAAAGATTGGGGGCAGAGCCTGGCTGAACGCTGACCTTCACCTTCTTATCTCCTTTGTATTGGGCCCTTTGCCTTTCAGGTTTCTGAGAAGTCAAACGTCACTGTTCTTTGTGGCTTCTTCCAGTCTTCTTGCTGTGGTCCCTGGGGCCTGGGGGAAGGGCCTGGCAGGCCAGGGCTCTGGTGTGCAATTGGATCCCCTTTATTTTTAAGCCATTAAATCCCTGGTGGCAAAAGCTGCTCTTTAGAGGAGCAGGCTGACCTGACCAAGAGAACAGAATGGCCAGCCACAGACAAGCCACACACCTCAGGCGATCTTTTTTGACAATCAGGCGGGGAGAGCCGGTTTTGCCCAGCTTCACTTCCTGCAAGAAGGTTCAAATCTGCAGCAGAAAAAGCCAAAAATGTATAAAACAGTGTTCGTGAGGCTCTGAGGAAACAGGTGCCCTCATACAACAGTGGCAAAAGGAAATTCCCAGAGCCCCTTTGGAAAACAATGAACATCAACTACCAAACTTTAAAGGGAAACAGCCTTTGACTGGCAATTCCAGGTTTAGTGGTTCATCCTGCAGACATCCTGGCACACGTGTGAAATGGGGTATATGCAAAGCTACACATTACAGCCACGTGGAGTGAAAGAACTAGGGTGACCTCTTGGTTCCCCTACAGCCCCCCCCATACAAGTCCCTGGTTAAAGAAATAAAGCCATGCTTGCAAAGAAATCCCATGCAGCTGTTCAAAAGAAGGCAGCTCTCCATGTTCTGTAATTGAACCTTCTTCAAGATAAATTGTTAAACGGGGAAAAAGCCAAGTTCAGAAAATTATACACTGTCCTGGCTGGAACCAGAACAGAAAGGTTGGGCAGGGGCTGTATCTATGGCAGTGTTGAATCATGAGAGAGGTCAAGGACCCTGGAGCTTAGCATCCCAGTTCCAGCCCTCCAGATACTGTGCCCTGAAGATCCAGATACTCAACCTCTCTGTGCTTCGGTTTCCTCTATTGTAAAATTGGACTTGTTGGGACAATTAAATAATGTTATCTACACAAGGGGCATTGCTTGATGTCTAGGACATATGAAACGATCAATACGGACTCAGCACCCATAGCGCAGTGGTTATGGTACCAGCCACATGCACCAAGGCTGACAGCTTCGAGCCCGGCTGGGGCCAGTTAAACAACAATGGCAACTGCAACAAAAAAATAGCCTGGTGTTGGGGCAGGCACCTGTAGTCCCAGCTACTTGGGAGGCTGAGGCAAGAGAATCACTTAAGCCCAAGAGTTTGAGGTTGCTGTGAGCTGTGAGCTGTGCACTCTACTGAGGGTGACATAGTAAGACTCTGTCTCAAAAAAAAAAAAAAAAGAAAAAGAAATGATCAATAGGGAATAGCAAAATGATCATTAAGGAATAGCTAGATAATAATATCATTATTATCATTCTGCACAAACATTCTGGAGGAAGGCACAAGAAAGTGATAACTTTCTGGCCACTGAGCCTGGGAGATAGGACAAGGAGTGACTAACTTAGTGTAGCTGAGTGTGTTTTGAGTGTTGACCTTTTTTTCCCCAACTTTCATTAAAACATGTATCCTATGTCATTGTTCTTGTTGAGGTCGGGTCTGACTCTGTGCCCTGAGCAGAGTGCAGTGGCCTCAGCACAGCTCACGACGACCTCAGACTCCTGGGCTGCAGAGTTTTGTTGCCTCAGCCTCCCCAGTAGCTGGGATTACAGGAGCGCCCCATGACACCCAGGTAGGATTTTTATTTTCTGTGGAGATGGGGTCTCACTCTTGCTCTGGTAAACCTCAAAACAAACCCCTGTGCTCAAGCAATCCTCCCCCCTCAGCCTCCCAGAGTGTTAGGATTACAGGCATGAGCCACCATGCTCAGCAGTATCCTATGTTGTAAAGAAAATGTTATTTAAAATAGGAAAAAATCAAAATGGGAAGGAGCAGGAGAGTGACTGTTCAGGCCATTTTCCAGATGAATTTTCTGAGCTAACAGCAACCTGGGTCTTGCTGGTCAGAGGCCAGGCCCAGGGGAACAATTAGAAATGCAGGGCCTCAGCCCCAGGCAGCCCGGCTGAGCCAGAGTCTGTATTAACAAGATGTCCTGCAGGCAGGGGCAGGTGTGAGCTGGGCCAACTTAGGGACCGCAGCCCCAGAGGCCTCCAAAGGCCAGCAGACAAGTTTTCCCACGTTTGGAGACTCAGAACTCAGCCTGGGAAAGGGTGAATGGAATGAGTTGCTCCTCACTGGGGCGGGGAGGAGAAGAAACAGCAAGAACCAAGACCTGCTTTCTCTTTCTCTGCAAGAGGTTGTACGCGCATGTGAGATCTGAGGCGTGTGGCTTTTAGCAGCTCCCCACTTAGGGTTTAAAATAACTCTCTGGTTGAAATTTTTAAAAAGGAAAGTAAGGAAGAAAGAAAAGGGGACCTCCCACTACAGCCCACACAGCCCCTACAAGGAACGGAGGCGTCTTGCTCCCCAGCCCAACTCCGAGCCCACTTCATCTGTCTTTGGAGACAGTGAACAGAGGAATTGCTCAAGGAGAAATTGAGCAGTGGGGGAGGAAGGGAGGCTCTGAGAGCTCAAGGGCCTCCAGGACAATCCATTTAACAGGTGCGGAAATCAAGGCCCAGAGAGAGGAGGTGGTTTGTCCACAGCCACCCGGTATGTTAGCAGCTGCAGCAGCACCAACAGCTCAGGAATCATAAAGGCAGGAGAGAGCTTGAAAGCACCAGCTCCAGAGTTACAAACTTGGGAAGCCACACAGGAAGAGAAGCAGAGCAGCGATTTCATCTCCACTGGCCATGGAATAGGCACGTGAGCCACGCTGAGCTGATGAGAATCCATTCTAGAACTTTCATTGATACTGGGAGGTTGCCATCTCTGCATCTACCCACACGTGTAGAGCCTGCCACTTTTGAAAAATCAGTGTGGTAAAATACACATAAACTAAAAGGCACCATCTTAACCACTTTTAAATGTACCATTCAGTAGTGAGTGTTATGTACATTCATACTGTTGTGCAGTGAACTCGACACTTTTGATAGAGACATGAGTATAGGGAGTGTTTCTGTTTTCTCTTAGCTCTAGTCTAAAAATATCACCAGGGAACAAAATGGTAAATGGCAGCAGACACTGCAGCTCAGGGCCAGAGAGGCAAGAGGGAGTAGTGGAGACTACGGCAAACTACAGAGCCCCAACCCCTTCTAGGAGACTACCCACTATCAGCTCCAGCCCACTCCTGCCTGCAAGGAATGTTAGATCACCCAAACATGGAAACCCTGACTTTTTTTAAACTTTTCTTTTCAAAATTCAAAGTTCAGGCTGGGCATGATGGCTCATGCCTATAATCCTAGCACTCTGGGAGGCCAAGACAGGTGGATCCCTTGAACTCAGGAGTTCAAGACCAGCCTGAGCAAGAGTGAGACCCCATCTCTACTAAAAATAGAAAAACCAGCCAGGCATCATGGTGGGCACTTATAGTCCCAGCTGCTTAGGAGACTGAAGCAGAGGCTCAGTGCCTGTGGCTCAAGCGGCTAAGGCGCCAGCCATATACACCTAAGGTTGCGGGTTCGAATCCCCAGCCCGGGCCTGCCAAACAACAATGATGGCTGCAACCAAAAAATGGCCAGGCGTTGTGGTGGGCGCCTGTAGTCCCAGCTACTTGGGAGGCTGAGGCAGGAGACTTGCTTGAGCCCAGGAGTTGG